>DWRA01004530.1:0-10762 GCA_018250295.1 Spathilepia clonius
CACCTTAAAATTGTATTTTGTTGTTACAATAATGTTATGTATGAATTTCGTACATTTTTATTTCTTTTGTAATAAGGTATTGATAAATGCATCAATTAGGTATTTAAAACATACATATTCATACGTTACGTTAGCAAACATATTTAAGTTTTATTAATTTTCGTTATCATTTGATTTTGTTAATTCAAAACTTTATAATGTTTATTTTCGCGACTCCTTGGAGACTGCGACTCTCCAGGGGGTCGGCACATACTTTGAGAAACACTGTCTTAAACCTAATAATGAGGGCCTCGTTATTGCTGTCTTTTATATAATTTTTTTGCACACGACACATTTTCATTGAAATGCATTAATTTGCTCATCATACCCTACATTACACACGGATTTTAGTTCAGACAAAAAAATACTTTGGGCTATACCAACCCAAGTTGTCCAAGAGTAACACATTTTGTTATGTAACGGAGTACGGCGGAACTCCGCGGAGAGTTCCGCCGTGACCACGATCCATGCAACTGAGTCGAAATATTGGCATCTAAGAAATCAAAATTTCGTATCGTGTGTACCCGTTACATAACGAAATGTATCAATTCCGCGATAATATTAGTCTAAAATAAAAATTTCAAGAGTAACATATTTTAAACTTTAAACATTACCAACATTATTAACAACTTATAGGCTTGATAGTTCCTTGCACATCATCATTTGCATATTTGTGCACATGATTTCGAAAATAGAATTGTTAGCGTTGTGAGTCAATAAAAAGTTATATAGGCTATCTCCGCATTTGTTTTAATTAGAACTTTTGCTACGAACGATTTTTGTTTCAAAACGCGTGTTATTAAAACTTCAGTTTCAATATCCGAACAGCGTTTCTTTAAATGATTAACATTAGTATCATATCTACATCTATATCGATAAACGATTTTTGTTTCAAAACGCGTGTTATTAAAAGTTCAGTTTCAATATCAGAACAGCGTTTCTTTAAATGATTAACGCTAGTATCACATCTATATCTACGAACGTTTTTTGTTTTAAAACGCGTGTTATTAAAACTTCAGTTTCAATATCAGAACAGCGTTTCTTTAAATGATTAACACTAGTATCACATCTACATCTACAAACGATTTTGTTTCAAAACTCGTGTTATTAAAACTTCAGTTTCAATATCCGAACAGCGTTTCTTTAAACGATTAACGCTAGTATCACGTCTACACCCAATCTACATCTGTCATATCTACATCTTATCTACATTTGTTAACAATTTTTGTTTCAAAACGCGTGTTATTAAAACTACAGCTTCAATATCCGAATAGTGTTTCTTTAAATGATTAACGCTAGTATCACAAATGATAAACAAGTGTACATTTTGCTATCGTAACACGATGATAATAGAATAACTTCTTAATATTAATGAATTGAATGTTAAAAATATGTGTTGCGCAATCATTTTATCAACATTTAACACGCGTGGTAAAATTGCAATGTAAACCTTTTATGCCGTTAGATTTTGCAATGTTTAAACTTTGATTCAATGAACCATGTTATTTTTTATCGCGTACAAATACCAGATATAAAGTAAAGTTTAAGAACCTCTGTCAATAAATAATTATGTACCACGTTTACCTTAGTCCTGGTGCTCAATGTGTTACTGACTCACTGAAGGGCGCGGATTTTATCTCAGTTTTTTTTTTTATCTCAATGTGTGTTTTAGGCCATAGTTCAGCACACAAGCCAAGTGCGGATAGGTAGACTTCACACCTATGAGAACTTTTAATTTTTTTTTTTAATTTTAAAATTTAAAATATTTACATTTGCCGACTTAAAAGTTTTGTAATGTTTCGTAGATGTAACAATTTTAGGCATTGCACTGAATGGTTTTAGGACCAGCACTATTTAGCGTGAAACAGTTTTTGCATTGGGCTCTTTTGGTGGAAGGGTATAAATGCTAAACGTTTTGTAGTTCGACTCCGGCGGCACCACCGCCACACTTATTTCTGCCTAATAACAACAGTGTTAAGCGCTGCTGTATTCACCAGAAGACAAACCATTCAAACGCAACGCATATGTGCTTGACTTCAGTTGGGATTCTGGTCTTATCAGGGGTATTTCACCGGTGGCCATGGGCGGCAGTTGCCACTTACCATTAGGTGGTCTGCATGCTCGTTTGCTACTCCATTGTATATAAAAAAATAAAAAAAGAAGTAAAAAATTGTTTTGTAATTCTAGTAGTTACAAGTAATGTCGCAAAGAGTTTGCTAGAACGAAACTATATCACAGATAATATAATACACATAATTACACAATGTACTTTTTGTAGTAAATCGATTATTCGCAAAGTGTCGGACAAGGCAGCGATGAGTGTGAAAATAAAATTATCTTCGTTTGATATTAAGCACGATTCGCGTATACGAAAGAAACCGCGTAGCAATCTGGAGTTTTATGGATTTTTTATGAGACTGAAGTAGCAAACGAGCATGCAGTCGACTTAATAGTTAGTGGTCATTGCCATGTCTGGATATTTGTAATTAACCGCAAAGCATGCAGTCCATTTGATACAGATTAGATTCTAATTGGGGCCGGAGTAATAAATGTTCATTTCACGATACACACAACCTCCCCAAACATTCCTCATCTGCTGTTATAAAGAAGAAATGAGCAACAAGCAAAACGTTGTCGATTTCTGAGTCTGAGAGTTGTATACATCTCTATGTGTCCATGTCCCCTATGAGCTACGTAGAAAAGCAGTGTCATAATATCTTATTACAGTTTACCTATGACCGATCATGTGTACGATATAAAAATATTGACTACCACGAACTTGGCCTTTGTAACTAACTTAGCCGCATCGAAGCTCCCGTTGTGAACACAAACTTTTCCTGTAGACACATAAAGTTTTCCGCAACATTTATGATACATTAACCGGCATACCGGCGTTGCCAACTCCTAACAGGGTCGTAATAGTTTATATAGAACAAAGCACCTTCAACAAAATTGAGGTAAGAAACACCACGACCAGTTAGCCTTGAGCCCGTTTAGCTGACCCACGACCGGCGATCGCGTACACTTGCTTGCAAACGCGAGAGGGGTGGTAGGTCGCTATACACTGGTAATCACATGTTGTTGAATAACGTAATGAACTAATTTGTCTTGGCCGTAATGTGCCGCTCAAATCTGCCCTACGTAGCTAAATGGCCCAACATGAATACAATAACGAAATATTATCTTCGTTACGCGTGAATCTGTTATCTCACTGTTAAAAGGACAATGACTGTGGTTTGTACATTGTTCTTGAACAGCTTTAACGGTTTAGATTAAATTCTGGGTTTTACGCCAGTAAAGTGGAATTGGATTTCACCTTACAAAAGGAGTGATGTTTGAGTTTACAAATTGTTACGTCACAAGTGTTAGTATTTGCCAACATCACGTCTTGTCATATTGTAGATAAAGTCTTGTTTATCTAAAAATAGCTTCTCATTAACATCACGGTACTAGAAAGGGCGCGAGACTTGTTGAACTATTAAAATTGTTGGGAATGAAACGGATAATAATTATAACAAAATTAAGAAACCACCTAACTAATTAACAGTGACGTTAAAGAGTAAAATCATTACAAACAGTCGATAGAAACAATTATGTATTTAAATACTAAAAGACATTCCGATTAATCACAAACTGCTAATTTGTAACAAAAACATGAAATAATTAATCTACAAATGTTATCAGAAAAAAAATTAAGAATACACATTTTTTCTAATTTTCTTTTTGAACTATTTTTCATATTTCTACAGCGGATAAAAAAGGAAAACCACACAGTATAAAAGCGCTCTAAAAACATCGCACTAAAAGAAAACATGATGTTTCCTTGAAAATTATATGTGAGACGGAAAGAAAATCAGCCTTGTTAACCATAAGCGCTGGAGTGTTTCTAACGGCCATTGAATGGGTCTTAGGGAGTGGTACAAGGGAGAGGCCCGAGCGAGTTAAAAATAGTTGATGGTAAAATCCCGTGTCGTTGCGCATTATCATTTATAACACAAACAAGTTAAATATACAAACATTAATTTGGGTCTACATATTTTATTTTCATTTGAAGGATGTAGAAAACTAATGAGCAATATATCTTGAATGAAATCGTCACTGTAGTCTATTAAGATCTAATAGTCATCGAATCCAGATTTTTAGAAGGATCTTGCATGATCTTGCCACAGATATCACAAAGGCCTTTGAGGACAAGTTATCACTATTAAGCCATGAGTCATTTAATTATTTGGGCAGTGAACATCCTTAAATCGAATTTAAACATTTATCAATAAATTTTATAATTATTACTCATATACGACATAGACAATAGATAAATAAAATTAAAACTTCTAACAGATTTTCTCGTACCTATGTATACGGTTAGGGCAATTAAAAGGGATCCAAATTAAGTAGCTTATGTAAATAAATGCAATTTTTTTGAGAACTTGGTTAACACGTTACCGTGTGTCTAGGTGTTAATGTGTCTTACCACACTCATGAAAGCAAATCCCAGTTGGCCTCCACGCACACATACTTTTAGAAAAAATATATAAGCGACTGTTCAATATATAACATACAAAGAGTTTAACTGCCATTAAAACTATTTTATAACTAAAACTAACTAAATATTAACTCAACTGTTTCCATATATTTGTAATTGTATTCCATATTCCATATTTTGTCATAAAAATATTTATTAATTCAATTAATACGACGATCTAAAACTAAATCTTGTTACTTTCATTACTGAAAAAAGCTGTTTTGTAAAAACCCAGAGCAAAAACCTCGCACCTAAAGAGAAATTGTGAAATTATATATGAGAGGGAAAGAAAATCAGGCTTGTTAACTATAAGCGCTGGAGCGTTCCTAACGGCCATTGAACGGGTCTAGAGGATGTGGTCTAAAAGAAAAGCGGAAGAGAGAAGGAAAGTTTCAAAATTTGATTTCTATAAAATTTGAACACCGTTTGCCTGCAATTCACTTATTACTTGAATTCATACGTACGGTGAAGATCAGTGTAAAAATAACATTTTTTGTTTCCTAATTTTGAAGCGGATGCCCTTAAGCTATCGATAAGATAAGGATATCGATAAATTATTTTGACCACAGCAGTGACATGGATATAAAAAAAGCTTTCTAAGAATACGAAAAAAATCGTGTCTAAAAATATAGTTTTTATGATTTTTTGAATATAATTTTATTTATTTACATTTCTCCTCGCTACCTGTCATGCCTCAAACCGCATCCTAAAGGATCCTTAGAGAAAGCCTCCTTTACAAAAGGCGAGTGTTTTAATGAAGCAAAGTTAGTGAATGCGCCTTTGATAAAATTAGGGACAAAATTTAAACAGAAACTTTCGACTTTCGCACGTCAACAGTTATTAATGACTTGTACTAGCCAGTTCGTTACTCGCGTGGAAAATTGTATTTTAACTAAATAAATGTTTACACTTTACACTTAAGTTAATTTATTCAAGTTCGAAGTGTACACTGTACAACAGTACACGGATGGCGACGCCATAATTGTAGCTGTTGTGTTGTCACCATAAGTCTACATTAATAGAAGTGTTTGATCTATTACGTAATGTTATCTCTGAGGATATTTTTTTACATATGAAGTAGTACACGAACATACAGCCCACCTGATGGTAAGTGGCAATTACCGTCTATGTCCATAGATCGATTCACATTTGGCCAGCAGGGCCAAGTGTTATTTGGTAGACTTCACCTTCAAGAACGTTTGAGTCTTTTTTAAAGAACTGTCAGGTATATAGATTTTCACACAATTTTAGGCAATAAATGATGCATAAAAAATTTGAAGTATGTGCCTGGCATTCGAACCTCGTACCCCCCGTCGGCAGGCCGAGTATCAAACTACTAGGCTATCACTATTTCTAATGTAAACCCACTTAAAGTTATCAATTCGCATCACAGTCCAACTTCATGTGTGCGTCTGCGCGCTGTTTACACGACAGCGCCATAATATTTGCTACTTGTAAGCAAAAATACATATTTCCGTATTCCGTAAAAATACATATTTTCCTTTACAAAACCCGAACCCTCACTAAATATATTGATAAAATGGATTATTCCATACTTTGCTTTTATATCGCTAAGCCAATCCATTTCAAGGAGATTGTGTCGGAAGATACAAAATATAATGAAGGGAAATGCTACATAAAACAGTTGCTATTCTGTAAAATGGTCTTATAATCTGGAAAGCTTAAAACCAAGGTCAAAGGTCGAAACTACTGGTGGCGCCACACTTTCAAGTGTGGAGATAAGATGAATTAGTATTATGTGTAGGGTAATCTGACTTATACTATCCCGTAAATTTTCCCGTAAATTTTCATTATTTTGAACAAAACAATTCTGCTATTTTAGGGCCACGTTAGCCACGTAAGGCTAACCACGAAAGCCACGTGTTTTAGTAGGTAAAAATCCCGCATAATACGATATCACTTGAACGTTAGTCTTGAAATTTTCCCCCTCGTTACGAATAAAGGGAACGCTAGTTCAGTTATGTCAGAATAATTGAGATTATATAATACAGAATAATTTTATGTAAATTAAATAAGAGATTGTGTTTGTATTTTACAGAGTAGCACCGCATATCTTGTGCAATATATTTTAAAACTAAAATAAATCAAATCCCATGTACATTTGTAATCGATCTCAGATAAGATTCAAATTTTATCTGAGGCCGGTCACAGGTGCGTTGCTAGCTACTCCTGAGGACTAAGTTGGAGTGCTCAGGATAAGTATGTCAATGTGAGTCAGTGTCAGTGCCGGATAAGTACGAATGTCAGTCAGTCAGTCAACATTTCTCTCATAAGTATATAAAATAAAGTGGACGTCATTCTACTATTTCTAAAGCGAGAAGGTCGCTTAACTCATATTTTACCCGCTGCCGGTGAAACGAGCGAGAAATATTTCAAACTAAAGTAATATGATATGAAGTTACAAATTAATTTTGGCAGGTATTTTAACTTTAGAAGTGATTACTTCAAACCTATTCTATTACTAAGTTATAACAATATTCTGTTCAATAGTTTAGAAATTCATTCATTCATTTCATTCGTCTTTTAAATTAACTAATATTTAAAAGGTGTCTATTAAACTATGGATACCATCCTAAATTGATAAATGTAACGAATAATACAATTTTATGACAAAATAAAATGAAGTGTTAGTCTTTTATGGACAAATGTTTGTTATTAGGTATTATATTTGAAGTGTGTAGAAAGTTAGACATATTTATCCGAGGCTTAGTCCTTAGTAGCACTAACGCATCTTGATCCGACTTCAAATAAGACTCTAATCTTATCTGCGATTAATTATAGATGTCTATGGGCGGCAACAGTCACTTACAACCAATACCCAAAATGTTCCCAAAAGCCTGTGAATTTACTTCACTAAATCGTAACTGGTCAGCATGATGGACGATGGTCCTAACCATATTTATACTGAGAAGAAATCAGTTATTGAACAATAAATACGGGATGAAGATTTACAATACAAAATTATTGAAATGCTAATACAATAAAACATAATAAAACACTAAATTCTCTTTAAGTCAGACCGCTAGTGTACTACTTTATCGGATAGTATACGAGTAGGTACATTATATTCACATTTTTACAGCGGCATCGAGACGAAACCGACGGTAAATATCGATTTTATTCGCGTTCGAGTGTTATTCGGGACATTAGGGTTGTGTAAACAGAAAAAAAGACGTTTATCGATTTCAAAGTTTTCCTCTAAATGCCTTCCCGTGGTTGGATATTTATGTTTATATTTTTTATTCTGTTTACACATTTCTGACCTATATAGGGTAAATGAGCCTGCGATCTGGTTTAAAGACATTGTAAGATTTTTTTTTACTTTGTAACGAAAGTAGACAATAAATAATTCGTTCTCAGGGGTAGCTTGGTATGTGCCTGACCTTAAGTGACACGACCTATATTAGATTCGGGGGAAATTTCCATAAGCGTGACCGCTTGCCTTGAGGATTGCATGTTTGATTTTTTATGAATAATATTTAAGAAATACGTAAAGTATTTCCAAGTACAACATACAAACAATACAAAAGTATTTAACTTACGCATGTGTGATTAAAAACAAAGAATTAATTTTACAACTCACACGCATAAATATAAAAAATGAGAAACGGTAAAGACCTTCATAAACCTACGTTTAATAATTTAGGCTAAGTGCGGTATTCTCAAAGTATTCAACGAAATAGTTATGGCCATTATAAGGGTTTATCTCGGTTTGAACAGCTCAAGAAACTTCCGCTGCGGCCGGATAGAGTTTCAGCTCAAATTTAAGCTGCCTGGAAATTTTAACGGTGTGTTATTTTAGCAAAATGTACATACGGGCATGATTTTACTTACGAAGCCAAAATAAAACAACTTATGTAAAGAAAAGTGCATCTGTTCATAATTTACTCGTAACGTACGTACTATTTAAGAATTTAGGTACTGAACTGTTATTATCTTGTATTTACGATTTTAATCACATCACTTAACTTCATTAATTATTATCAAACATATAGTGATTATTAACTTACGTGTTTCCATTGGCCATACAGGTTGATCAAAATAATTATATTAAAAAAATGATTATTATAATATGCAGCCTTAATTCCTTATGTTACTAAGATATTTTCCACCTTTAGTGCATCAACAAAGAATGCAAGGAGAAAAAAAGAAAAATCCCTACACAGCCCTATAAACGCCTTTAGAAAATAACTTTTGCGAGCCTACGCGTCGTCTCAAAGCAAAGTATTCGGGAATAGTTATGAGCACATACGAGTTTATCCCTGTTTGAACAGCTCTGGAATTTGCGACGCCGCGATCGTTTGCATTACAGCTCAAATTTAAGCTGGTTGAAATTTTAATGAAAATATGATATTCAAAAGAAATTTTGTTAAGGTTTTTGATACAATGTAATCGCTTTAAGGCGCGAATTCAAAAATTTCAAGACGGTAGGACTCTTCGCGATGTTTGTACCTATTTCTGATGAGGTACAACGATCTTAAGCGCTTTTATAAGTCAGTTTGATCATTGTGGTAACATACAGATTTTTCTTCTCAATACGTGGCGCTAAATTAATTATTTCTAAGCTCATATAAATTTTTTATCATCATATCATATCGCGTATATTATTATGATTTATTTATTTATTTGTAATTGCACCAACAAAGTATACACTGTACATAAATATTCACACATGTATAAGATAAATAAAAGTGCTACTTTAATTATAGGCGCAAATAGCATGACAAGATATTGGCACGTACAATAATATCAAATTAAGAAATTAAATAGGGATTAGTACACAAGTGAATAAGTTTCATTACGATTACATTACATTAGATTAATATTACATTAAATTACAATGCTAATTACATAATTAGTTTATGATCATCGTATTGTATCATTGCGTGCTTGTAAAATGAAAATATCAAAACTATATTCGGTATTCAGCAAAAAGCGAGTATGACATCCAAATATTTATATCAGAAAGTTTTGAACAATTTATTCAATAACACAACCGTAAAACCAGTTCAGCTTTTAACTGCAGAATAAAATTGTTATTCGCACTGTGGGAATGTTTTATATGAGTCGATAAATATTAGGTACTTCCGTGCAATGTTCAATTTAATTGTGAATTAATAGTATAATCACGTTCCTGTACACTCATTCTATAGTAATTAGTAAATACGGCCTATAGTAAATATAGTATAATATTCGTTTAAAGGTAGAACCATCCGGGGTTGGACTTCGGCGGTATTATCGTCGAACCTATTTCTGCCTAATAACAACAGTGCCAACAACAACACATTGAAGAGTGTGTTAAGGGTAGCGTACTAATAGATGGCATTCTAACTTAGTCCTCAGGGGTAGCAACCCATCTGTTGTCGCCATCAGGTAGGATTCTAATCTTATTTGAGGTTGATTACAGATGTCCATGAGCGGCGGTAGCCACTTAAATTACATAGTAGTACGGTTCCCTTGGGTACGGAACCTTAAAAATTATTGGTGAAACTATTTTTGTACAAATAAGCTTTGTTACTGATAAATGATATCAAAAACTGTTTTTAATAAATAATTCAAAAATAAGAGTAAAAACATATAAATAAATCAATTTCCAGAAAATTTTATAACATTGGGATTTAAAAGCAAGCATGACAACCAAATATTTATTTGAGAAAGTTTTAAACAGTCTATTTAATAACACGACCATAAAACAATTCCAGCTTTTAACTGCGGAATAAAATTGTTAGCCGCCGCAGTGCTGGGCGGATGACATTTTTATATGAGCCGGTAAAACATTACCTCCTGGCGGCGGTCAAATGCCGTTTAACCGTGAATTATTACTGCAATCGCTTAATGGACTCCGCGGATTATTTTAGAATAACTCTCGACACTAGGAAGCGATTTGACCACCCATGGACCCACCCACCCATGGTAGCGGTCACAATACCAGTCTGATTCACATTTTGTTCCTGCTTCGATCTCCAGCCAGACAGATATTTTATTTAGACTTCTGTTTTGGAAGAAAGAAGAAACAGTTTTTACGTAGAACCTATCATGGCTTCGGTGGTTTCATAGATACGCCTATTTCTGCTTGATGACCAGTGTTGCCGAAAATACGCGATTTTTTTTTATATGATGGAGTAGCAAACGAGCATGCAGTCCACTTGATGGTAAGTGGCAACTGCCGCCCATGGACAT
>DWRA01004531.1:0-10760 GCA_018250295.1 Spathilepia clonius
GGGGTAGCAACGCATCTGTGGTCGACTTCAGTTGGGATTCTGGTCTTATCTGGGGTGGATCACAAATGTCCATGGTCAATAGTTGCCACTTACCATTAGGTGGACTACATGCTCGTTTGCTACTTCATCATATAAAAAAGGGGGTACCAAAGAATACGTGTGCACCTTTATCTTTTCTGCCTTATAACAACAGTGTCAAACACTGTATTCAGGCTTGATGAGTGTGATGAGTGTGATATCCGAGGCGTTCCAACTTATTCCTCAGGGATAGCAACGCATCCGTGGCCGACCTTAAGATTGTAATATTACCCAGGTTTCGATTATAGACGTCCTTCAGCAGTAGTTGCCACTTACCATCACGTAGACTGCTTGCCAGTTTGCTACTTCCATCAAATTAAAATACACATATTATGTCTCTCTATTCACAGAGTTTCCAAAGGTATAATAACAAATCATTAATTATTTCCCATCTCCCATTATATTCAACTAAGAAAACCTTCACGATAACCGACAAATTGTCATAAAGGTGCATCTTTTATCTATTTAATTGATTCAATTAATTATTCTAAAGAATATGACATATGCACCTGATCAAAATGTCATAGGCTGGGTGCAACTTGAAGATCTTGAAAGGATCATGTATTTATATATGTATTTTTCTTAATCGAATAAGTGTTCATACTGTCGCTATTTGTGGTGTCGGAAGGAAGCTCGCATTGTCCACATTTCGTCGTCGACTCGTATTTTTAATCGTGACCATAAAAGCCTGCATTCTTCTCGTCTAGTTGCCTTGTGATACTGTATACAGAAATTGGAAAAATTCCGGAAAAATATATAATTTAATTGCATCACCAAATTCCTGCGTGCGTCTCGGTGCGGTTAATAATAATTGTTTCTGAAACATTGGTAAATAAGTTTTAAATCAGATATACAGGTGAGTTATACAGATATACAGATAAATAATTGATATATAATATAGTATTGTTTAATACTCGTACATTTTTTATGTAGAAAATGGTACTTTTTAAAATAAAAATGTATTGGTGTCGCGCTGAGATTTTAAGACATTAAAAATTATAGATATTAGGACAGATAACAAAACTTTTTGCTTCTTTAAATCCTTCAAATAGTAATTAGATTTAACTAAATATTCATCCGTAGCGTTTATTAATTATAAAACCGTTATGTAAATTAGAGATTTTATAGAATTACAATTAAATATTTTATAAAATTATGATTATGAGATTTTATAAAATTAAATTAAATTGACAAATTTGGATGTATGTATTTATTAGTAGAACGTAGATACATAAATAAAAATATATTCATTAACAAAATTTTAATTGAGACTGTTAACTCGGCGAGTTATTTAAAATCGAGTAGCGCTCGCCAATAGCAACCAAAAAAAGGCTTGATTATGCGAGAGAAAAAGTTATTTGTCTTCACCTATTTATATATGTAGATCTATATTGTATTCACTTGCATTCGAAAGCCTTGTACCGTCGGTCGGTGACCCCATTTGTTAGTGTTTGCTTTTAGGATCACCGCTCAATGGTTATCACTTTAGAAATAGCTTTAGCGATTAAGTAGCAGTTACTGCTAAAAGTCGCAAGAGGACTATTTATCTATAAAGGTATACAAAACAAAAAAACATCATTACGCATAGAAGAATCATAAAAAGCCTAAATAAAATTAAAACTAAATATAATCTTTCGTCATGTAAACACAACATGCTTATAAAAAGAATATATCATATCGCTTCTTTGCTTCTATAGTTTTCACACAATTTTACAGTATAGCATTCTTTTAATTACGTACAAACTATAACACCTTAGCTATCTCAAATCATAAGATACACGGTTAAGTAAAATATTCTTTTTTTATTTAAAAAATGCTGTACTGTAAAATTGTGTTTATTAAGAAAACACGTTATTGAAGCAAAGAAGCGATATGTTTATTTAAATGCAACTTAAAGTAACGTAATCAAGCAGTTTGTTATTCTAGAACAGACATGCAAATAATTAACATAAATCTTATTTAGAGGCAAGACCTGGATAGCTCATTACTCTACAAAAACCTCATACTTTTGCCACTTAATAAAATCGTTATTTTTATTACTAAATAAACTATATAACTAGCAAATAATCTTGCAATTTATCTGATGGTAAGTGGCAGTAGGACAAACAGTCTCAGATAGAATTAGAATCGTGACGTCATTTTGTTATGTAATGGGTACTCACGATACGAAGATTTGATTTTGATTTCTTGGTTGTTGGTCAACGGTTTCGCCCCACCACCGCAGTTCCGCCGTGACCACGATCCATGAAACTGGGTCGAAATATCGGCAACTATGAAATCAAAATTTCGTATCGTGAGTACCCGTTACGTAACAAAATGTTAAAGATGAAAACACCCAAATCCAGAACACATTTGATAATCCTTGGGAATCGAACCTAGAAACCGGTGTTTCAAATTGATGTGAGTCACACTGCACATGGGTGTCAAACGGTCGCCCATCTCTGAGAAAGTAGTTTGGTAAAGGGCGATCTTCCGCCAGGCTAGTTGATCATGTCCGGGGAGCGGCCGTGCTCCGACAGTCTCAGTACGGAGCTTGTATATGTACAATATGTTGAGATTACTTCGATAGCGTGATTCGGGGTGCAGTGGCGCCATCTCTTGATGAGTTGCGGGAAGTCGTCACTTTGATACTCATTATATTTTTGTGGAAGGTACATACGCCGCAAGAATATAGTACCAAACATCTGATAGCACAAGTTTAGAGTAAGATTTAGTGGACAAAAAATGTAGATTTTTGGAAAAATGTTTAGTAGGAAAAATCTAGTTGAAATAGGAGAGGTCCCATCACGAGTGAGACGTTTTATAAGACATTTTATATGCGAGGAAGGTAGGATCGAATATGAAAATAGTTTTTAAAATATACGATTAGAAGAATGCTATACAAAGAATTTCTAGTCGTTTTCTTTCCAAGGGCGCGTTTATACAGGAACCGGTTTCCTCTCAGCGAGTTTATTCATTCAACGCGCTATTGCGAATAAATGGACTGTTGAAAACCCGTCTCTATATAAACGCACCCGTTTCTTTCTCTGAATTCCGTGACATTGCCAAATTCAGAATCATAATTTATAGACAAATCATGATTATTATATCTATCTACTGTTAAAAAAATGGTTGTGTCTACTATTAATGGATACTTGAAGATCATTAAGGAACTTTGAGAAAAATTACAGAAATGTAGCGAAATATTAGATTTATTTACGGTGTAAGGAAAGGAAAAAATATTTATTGTGTAGCACATAAGAGCATTTAACCCTTTACTGTAGTTAGTATAAAAATGGACGCGCGGGAGAGTGATTCGAAATTTCTTTCCTGAGTAATATCGTGTAAAGTTGCGTTGCTTAATTTTCCTTTGTGTGTAAATTTGGTTTTCAATTTTCGCTAACACCCCGTCTGCGGTGGTTTAGTGTTCTAGTAGTCTGTACTACTGGATGTCTTTTTTGAAACTTTTTGACGAACAACGCGCCTTTCCGCGTCGATTCGGATCATACAATATTTTATAAAGAATGTATTTTATAAATTATATTGAAGATATTCTTATTTCACTGTCGTAGTTTGCGTTCTATTTAGCTGTTATCATTTGATGCATGTAGTCAAACTTGTCAGACATATCGCTAGATATTTATAATAAGATATTTATGTACTAAACTATATTATATTAGTTGATTTCGGCTAAGATACGAATCGATAAGTCAATTTATTTGATCCTGTCAATCGGAAACATGAAACTTTGTGTTTTGAGTACGATAATATGGACGAATAGCGTGACTTTATTAAGTTACTAAGAGAGTAGTTGATTCTACGACTCAAAACACAGAGAATGAGGTTCGACCTCTTAGTAAATCTGAAGAACTATATCACAAAAATGTATAACAAATAACTAGATAGTAAAATTTAGATATAGTCACCATATATGACTAGGTTATATGAAAAGAATTCATTTTCGCCTATTGCTTGACGTAGGTAAAGATAAGCATACATATATCCGTAATAATTAAGGTAATATTATATGTAATTTTAAGAACCGCCGACCGTCTGCTCTTCTTTGGTGGACCCAAAATCGACGTGTCGTTGCCTTTCTTGTTGCTATAAACTTCCTTCTACTATATATAATATATATAGAATACGCTAGTCTAAGTATTAAAATACGGCATTCGGTTTGCATACGGCTAAGTATATATGAGGATAAGCCTCTTAGCTAGGTGAATTGCGAGAAAATAAAATAATATTATATATACAAATTTATTGTCGAAATAAACATAATGATATCTTTTAGATAGGCTATTGAATTTTTGAGTGTTCGTTTTTGTTTGTCCTCTGTTCATTTGTTTTTATTTGATTCCATTTTATAAGGTATGGTATATATATTAAGTCCCAATGAATAACACCAAATTTTGAATAATCCTCGACTGTAAATCTTGTAATGTAGAATTGGCGATGGTTATAAACCCTACTGACTCTTCGGTAATCATATAAAATGCCTTATTGATGAAAAATTTTCTCACTTATCGTATCTTTTCCTTTGTTATATGTCGCATTGTGTGGGAATGGTATCTCCAAGTATTATCCACGAATATACAAAATATATACATTATAATACTTTGTCAAGAACGCATACATAAAAATCATACACGCACATACACACAAACACGCCCATAGATAACAAAACATTGACATACACGTACCGAGCATCACTATACGTTATTAATAATTTTTAAGTTTCTTATTTTAAGTGACAATGTACTATAATTGTATGTCTTATGAGAAATAAAGATTCTTTAAACCTAATATTCACTTCGAATACTCTCCATTCCGTACGAACACAGATAAAATCAAAATACCTCATATTAAGCGAGAATTCGTAAAAAAACATACAGTAATTTGTCTTTTTTAAGTTAGATAACTTTAGCGTCATTTTTAAAGCAACATTACGGCTTTCTCAAAATTTGTAATAAGTTTACAGCGCTACATTCTTAAAGATAGTCTTGTAAAATCATTCTTAAGGATAATTGATAGAATTTTAATCTTAACTAAACTTTAAAAATGTTTTTTTTTGACAAAAAAAGACCATAACACATGACCTTCACTGCTGTTTGCTGGATAATGTTCAGTAAAAATGTATATGAAAACAGTATAACAAAAAAAAATATATAGCTTTTTTTATTTTGCTTTATGCGAAATCCGTTCTGAATTTGTATATGAAAATGTCATTTAAAATACTTTCGTGTATGAAAAATGTTAGTAAACGTGTTAAAACAATATTTGGATGTACCATTTTCAACACAGCAAGTGCCAAAGACTTTTTATTTGTTCTCTTCGTCTTTTCTATAAATACCGTCTTTCAGAAATAATGGATAACACCAATTCAGACTTAATCGTGTATTAATCCTCTAAGAGTGATTCTAAAATTAGATTTTACAGCCTTGAATATTTAATCAAGATTGACAACGCGAAATATTCAAAAATAGATTGATTTTATAAGATTTCTGATAATTTTGTAAATAACTAAGCTTGGATAGCGGTATCGGTTAATATTTTTGGCGGCGAAATATACAAATGTAATTTCTTTTAGTAAATACCGTGGGCTTTGGAGTTAATTTACGTAAAACAATTTGGATTCGAACATAATTGTCTATATTCGAGGCTGTAAAAGAATAGGCTGTAGTTCGTCAATAATATTAAAATCTCAATGTATTATGTTTACAAAATCTCGTAGATTCTCTTACGTTTTAGAAATTGCTAGATTTTTGATGTGTTGTAGATGTAACCCAATTGTCGCGTGCTTAGAGAACATTGTTTTAAAACACAAAAAATAAATGAAATATTTTTTGAAATATATAATGGATGGATATTTTGTCCATTGTCTTGTAGTGGTTTTGTTTTACTCGTTGCGGCGGGGGGTGATCGTTTTTTGTTTATTTGACGTGTAAAAAACTGATATTAATAATAAATGTGACTTGATAATACATATAAATGGAACGGCGGACGTGTTTGTGACAGATAAAAGCAATATTAAAAATAAATGATGATTGATATTACATATAAATGTAACTCTGATGTATTTATGAAATATGAACACTAATTTGAGTAGAATAAATGTTTTGTCATTCACAAAACAAATATAGGTTTCTTTTTACAATTTAAATATTAAAATGCTGCAAAAATTGAAAGATATCTACAATCTTAGGTCAATATGATATATATTGAAAGTAAATAATACATTTTTTTCCTTCATAATTTACATTACATGTCGTTTTTAAATGAAGAATGGTCATTTCCAGTCGCTTAGATGTGATGTATCAATGGTTCTTGGTGTCAAGTGTAAGACGTCTGGTTTGTTTCAAATTTAGCAATATCTTTAAAATTATTGTCGCGACGTTTAAAGTGAGAATTGACATTAATGTGTGAGAATTGATGTAAATGATGTACTGCACAATAACGTGTGAATGATATATTTGTTTTAAATGATATTGTAATTAAATGAAAGGTTAAATGAAATTAAGTTGACGGAAACGAAAGGTAAAAGATATTCATTTTAAGAACAATAAAAAGATAGATAAAATGATTCGTACTAGCGAAATTGAATTTTAGATTTTAATAACAGTGGTAGAGAAAATGTAGGTACTGATTTTTATTTCATTTTTGCAGTATAGTTTTTCAATTAACTTGAAAAAGAGGTTCTGGTCTGTTTATATTCTAAGCACAAATGCAATTCCACGGTGAACTCGAGAGAAATGCATTTAAGTCAGGCCTGTCGCCTTCAATTCCCTCTTAGTCTTGAAGGACCTTTAAAGGTAGATCCAGAATACTTGACCTTGGAAGTTCCATATTCATTGCAGCGAAAAACAATCCTGCATTTCTATGGGAGTAGGTGGATGTCGGCTTATTTATGAGGTGATCCTTTTAGACCTCAGGAGTGGCAACGCTATTGTAGAACCTATTCCACATAGAGGTCGTCATAGAAGTTTATGGGCTGCTGTAGACACTTACCATCAGGTGGACTGCAAGCTCGTTTACCACCTCAATCTTATAAAAGTATATAAAAACTGACATTGAAACCACTTCCATCTAGCAGAATTTACTGTAAACACTAACGATTAGATACAATTATACACAGTTTAATGATTTTAGCAGGTCATTGCAATTCGATGACTTTGAAAATAGTCGTAACCACTTAAAGTAATCTCCTTAATAATTTCTGCTACATAAAAAGTAGTATTGAAAGCTGGTGGAACCCTTTGTAATTCGACTCCGGCGGCACCACCGCCACACTTATTTCTGCCTAATGCAGTGCAGCGCTGCTGTCTTCTGGTTTGAAGGGTGTGGTAATGGAGATAACCGTAACGAGGCATTCCAACTTAGCCCTCATGGGTAGCAATGCATCTGTGATCGACTTCCGTTGGGATTCTGGTCCTATCTGGGGTGCATCACAGGTGTCCCTGGGCGGCAGTTGCCACTTACCATCAGGTGGACTGCATGCTCGTTTGCTAATCCATTATATATAAAAAAAAGTATTTTCAAAAAGCCTCAAAGCGTATCTCTTCCTTATGAACGTGTGTGTGAAATGAGTGTATTAGTGTGTGTACATTGGTGTGTTTGTCGCGTGTACATCGGTGTAAATGTCTGTCAATTGTCACTTAAAACGCCGTGCGAAACAGCAATAATATGCAATAGGTGTGTAGATCTTTCGTTTGGTGTACCGCTAGAGATTTTTTATAGGAGCGATCATATGACACTCCTATTCTATGATTTTAGTCGTAAATCGTGATTGGAAACGTAAATGCACCTTTGATTTCACTTTCTAACTATTTCTCCCTCTTTTTTCTACCGTCCATGGGTGTTGTCTAGACTTAAGTAATAGATTCTTTAGTTTTGCTCATTTGTTTCGTAACGAACGCACACTGATGTTTCTTAGATGATCAGAGCTTTTGATTTAATGAACAAAATCATATTGTGATCTTTCGAACTTACTATTTGACCATGAAATGTTAGTGATTTTAACTTTTCCCTTTTGTATTTTTATTAAAAAAAAACTACTACCCTACGCGACATTGTCAAAGATTCGTGACCTATAGGATATGCTATACATATACTCTTGTACCGGCGACGTTTTCCAAACGGAGTAATATTGCAATAATTGGAAAAACGCAATTTTGTAAATGTACTTGCAAAAGATTAAGAGATTTTGTATCAAATCGTCTTTTGCAAGACATTGCAAATTGTTACATTTTTTCCAAAACGTGCAAAGATGCCGGACGTAGAATAAATTATTTTCTTACCCCGTTTAGTGTTTTTTATTTGTTTACATATTATTTTAAGCTCGCATAAATTTAGTGAAGGAAAGTAGTATTAAAAGAAATAGTAAGTTAAGTATATAAAAGTAAGTCTTTTATGCTTGTCTGTTACGTTTAAACTCGTGTGTTAATGTTTCTCTTTATTGTTTTTGGAAAATCTTTTCCGTTGTAGACAAAATATTGGGGGAAATTATTCTGCACGGAACGGAAAACCTTGAAACTTGAACAAAAAATATCGGTTCAATTTTGTGAAAATGTGTCAAGAGAAATGGATGCGTAGAACAATTTCCCCCAACAATTTGAACAAACTGTTAAATTTATTTGATGTTTTACTCTTGTTTAAAAGTTATCGAAATGAAAAATAGTCGTATTAACTTACATACTCCGTACCTATACATTGGTAATTATTAATGGTAACATATGGAATATAGCATTTAAGATAATATGATGCGATAAAGGCAAATAAAGGAAAAGTGTGTTTTATTTCAACCCCATTCCAACCCTCCCTTATAGACTAACTAAATAAATTCAAATATGTTTATTTGCGTACACATGGGTTCAATTTAAAGGTGGTAGAACCCTTTGTAGTTCGACTCCGGCGGCACCACCGCCACGTTTATTTCTGTCTAATAACAGCAGTGTTAAGCGCTGCTGTGTTCTGGTTTGAAGAGTGTGGTAAGGGAGATAAACTTAACGAGGCATTCCAACTTAGTCCTCAGGGGTAGCAACGCATCTGTGGTCGACTTCAATTGGGATTCTGGTCTTATCTGGGCTGGATCACAAATGTCCATGGGCGGCAGTTGCCATTTACCAACAGGCGGACTGCATGCTCGTTTGCTACTCCATCATATTAAAAAAAACATATTTATAATACAACTTGATTATTCATTTTGAAAAACATTCGTTTAAATATAAAGCCATATAAATGAAAGAAAAATATTAAAAAGCACATAACTTCAGTTTCCAATACAATTAACAGTCAATTAAAAACTTACAGAGGAAAATGCAAAACAAAACGACTCCAATCAAATGACTCTCAACACATTACTCTTTGGTGTCAAAAGAACTGCGTGCGATAACATTGATGAGTCAGCTTTTACTGATTTTGCAAAATTCAACCCTATTTACAAGCTAGAGGTCTAATATTAGGGGTTGAAATAATTGATATATCGCTGTCCAGTGATTTTTAAAGTGTGGCGAACCCCTGGATGTCCTAAAGTCTCCATAGTCGCGATGTCTCAGTAAAAACAATATCAAAAACGTAATTTAACTAAGAACATTTTAGTCGAAGGTGTTTAGCGACATAATCAATGTAATTTTTGTCAGTTTTAGGTACTTAATTATGTATTTAACTGATGTCTAATAATGACAAGAAATAAAGATGTTGCATGGATTTCATATCTGTAATATAATAGAATATAGTTTAGAAACAACCGAGGATAGGGGATCGCGAAATATTTTACGTACTACGGGGGTCGTAAAGAGCAGTTTGAAAATCACTGTTGCAGTCCATTGGGACCTCTATTGTGCTTGATAAATCTATTCGTGTAGGATTAGTGATGAAGTGCACGAAATTGCCAAATTTTGGCTCGTTCGCTTCATTGCAGCTATATAAATGTGTCCACAGCCGAGGGAGTGGTTTATTCTGTATTTATTTGAATGATTTGCTGTTTTCTTTGTTATATATGGAAATTTACAACGCATTATCTTTACAATAGTTTTACTTTTTCTTTTATTATATATTTCGGAGTTTGTAAAAATATTTTTTAGAGAAATATTATCGAGATTTTAATATTTATCCATTTATAAAATATGTAATGAAAAAGGGAGTTCTAAATTTATTATCACGTTTTTAAATATTTGAAGAAGATATTTAAAAAAATATTTGAAGAAAAGAAGAAAGGCTCAGGAATGGATAGATAAATAAAAAAGCAAGATATTAAAATCATATCAAAAGTAAAATTCTATAACTGCCAACATGGTTGCACCATTTAAAATAACAATATCCCATTAACGGATATTAAATCCTATCATTGACCAACTGCTATGTTGGAAATTTATTTTTTTCCCCAAATTGATTTAGCGTGGGATGTGCCGTATTTTATATTTTAGAACGATTTCTACAAATTAGATTAAGAGATTAAGTATCCAACGAATGGTAACAGATGTTAATAATGTAACTGTTGGACAGTTGTGAATGATTTTTTTCGATATATGATTTTTGGCTAATATTATCGCGGAATTGATACATTTTGGTATGTAACGGGTACTAACGATACGAAGTTTTGATTTCTTAGTTGCCGATATTTCCGATAAGAAGAATGACCCGAAGAAATCAGCGGTAGCCGAACACATCCTAGGTGCAGGTTCTAACCACTGGATAGAATTGCA
>DWRA01004532.1:0-10760 GCA_018250295.1 Spathilepia clonius
CGGGCGATTGTTTTTTGTTTTTCTTTTTTAAATAGCGTATGTAATGAAAAGTAATAAGTAATGTTAACACATTAAAGGCAAGAGTCCGAGTACTACTATTTTAAGGATAAACTCAAAAATCTCTCAACTCAAAAATCCCAAATTAGGTTAGACTCAAGGGTTAGGTTCCACAAGGACTCATTTTTTTTAATATGCATTTATAGCAAAGGATATGCTTGACTATCAAAAGCACGTTTTTAAAATAATCATATGCTCATGGAAATAGTAGTTATTTTTGGTATATGTGTGTAACTTTAACAATAATAATACGCGTCGTAAGCAAAATATCTAACGAGTAACAATAAATTCAACTTTCAGCTTTAAGATATTATCAATTCTAGATTGTTTTGCTTCTTTCTTCATGTTATCATATAGATATCATATAGATCAAATTTTGTTAACATTGAAATATTTTTCAAAATTTAGAGTGCCGGAAATCGAAACAATTGACGTATCTTTGAGGAATAGTGTCGAAACATTGTTCTATGTAACTCGAAACGACGTAAATTGAGGACTGCCTCTGTTTTTTTTATAACCGAGTTTTACGCCCTTGGCGTCTTGCCTTTCAGCCTGACTTTATTTACCTTTCATGTTCTATGTTCATTAGTATTAGTACTTATTACTTTTCATTGGATAGTATATATCTACATATTTATTTGTATTGTCTCCAATTGCAAATGTCAGAGTTCTAAATTTTCTTATAAACTACATTATTGTTGTAATTTCATTTATAATGTTTTAATAGTATTTTTAATATATTCATAAGATTTATGTTTTTTAAGGATAGATGGTAAAAGGTGGGGAATGTCGTGCGTCAATGTGTTTGTAGTGAAACGATCAATGTAGTAGTGTGTTCGTGTATTGGTTATGGTTCATTTTTATCGATGTATAGATTAAAGGAGTTGTAGAAAATGTTATTTTTTAACTGTGCTAAACATTTTTGATACGTTTACCAATTGTTATTAAAATAGCGCTTGACCTGGTCGAAGCGAAAGAGATTTTGACTCTTCAAGAAGTTTTATTTATGATATGTTGAAATTAATAATTATATTCAAGTATAGTGCCACCGTCTTCGATATTTTAAGAAATATATACCATTAAATGTTTAATAATATACATGACTGTACTATCTGCTATTATAGATTTTTGAAGATCTCTTCTGCGATATTACGTCTATTTACAAATACATTTTTTCATATTTACAAATGAAATGTTGACTGATCATGCAAAACGATATAAAGTATGGTGTAATACCTGTCAATTACAAGTACATGGGTAAACTTTACAATGATAATATTTAATTATTACTAAGTCTATCGATTTTATTAAATACTGTTAAGATTCATATTATTATTCAAAGTTATTTGTGTTACCATAATTTTGATTTTAATTATACGCAATTGTTCGTAAATATTGCTTTTGTTTGTGGTCCTATTGTATTGTAAGAGTTTATTTGTTTTTTTTTAATAAATACACGTACAAACAATTTGTGTAATAATTTATATAACGAAAGTAACAATATCATATAGTACACGTTTTACACATCTAACAACAAACTAATGCAGCGTGCATTACAAAAAACTGTAGCGGAAAATATACAGCAACATTCTTTTGGAACAAAACAACGACTTCACAACAAAACGCACTCACCTAATGGATAAATTATCACAGGAACATACTTTCACCGAAATTGCATTTATACACTTATGACATAAATTCCATAAAACTGTGATTGTCTTACATAATGAAACATTTCGTTGATGGACAGACAAACATTATATACAAAACACTATAGTACATTATATTATTAATAATGGTCACTAGAACCTTCATTTTGGCCGCTAGGGTGATTTTCGCCGAGGTATTTTTGTATAGCTTGGTCATAACTTCTTGATTCGAACGAGTTACTACCATCGTGCCCTCCGGATGATCCGTGGAAGCCATTGGGAGCCCCGTACGAGTGTGAAGGTAACCCTTCTGAAGCATATTCGTTTTCAAATGGGGCATGTTGATAACTGCCATAGCTACCTCCTCCGTACGATTCATTTTCAGAAGAAGGCTCAAACTCTTTTTGTTCAGGTTCGTTATTTTCGTGTACGTCGTAAGAACTACGATCAGGCTGGTGTCCGCCGTCGGAGCTCTGCTCGTGGTGCGCTTTTGTGAGGACGGGTTGTGGTATTCTCACTATATGCGGCACGGGCACTGGGTAAGGTTTCGAAACATGCACAGGATATGGCACTTTTTGCACTACTTTTACGGGATATGGAACGGGCACCTTCACTGCGACGGTTTTTGTGATTTTGATGACTTTTACCGGCGCCTCAGGTGTAATCACATGCTCTCCGAGATCCTGCAGCTCAGTTTCGTAGCCCTCCACCGGTATTATGTGGGAGTGATGCGAGGCGAGACATATACTCGTGCAGCATAGGACTATTATTAATTTCTGTAAATGTTAAATAAACATTAATAAATTAAAAATAATTAGAAATGACTTTAATCGTTAAAGTTATTCTGTTATTGCCTACTAAAATTAATTATGTTTAAAGTTTGAACCCCTGAAGTTCTACGAAGTAACTAAGAAATACAAATATTCCATTTTGATAGGTAATATATTAAATATGTAGGTATGATTTAACTTTTGATGACAGGATTTGTAATTATTTAAAAATAATTGTAATGTAGACAAACAGGTAGATATTTGAACCAGATTTGTAATGCCACTATTATGTAAACAGATGCATTATATAAATGATGTTTATTTCCTTTATTTACTTATGAGAGTAAGATTGCTATAATGGTTCTATAATTTCATTAAAGAAATTATATTACAACCTTTTCGCATAGACGGAAAACTGAACTTAAATAAAGTTAGTTATTGCGGTTAGCAGGATTTATTCTTCAAGTTAGCACTCATCGGTCACGTTTAATTAATAAAATTACGGAAGTTAGTTATTAAAATATTTTTGTTTCAATGATTTGAATAAATAAAGTAAAATACTGCACATATTACGTAGATAAACACTGCATTCAATTCTTTGTTTACGTAACAAAATGTAGGTTTCGTTTTCGATCTAATTGTAAGAGCCTTAACAAAAAAGCGGTCATTGTGTAAGCAATTACATAACCCGGCTCTCAGCTTCCTAGTGGAGTATCTACTTTAGGAGTTCAACAGAATAAGAACAACAAAATAAGTATTTACGAACCAGTGTTCCCATTGTGTTGCGAGTGAGCGTACGTCCAAGTTGTAGTTAAAACTATTCGATAGCAAGTGTATTTGGTGGCTTTTATATGTATGGCACCTTCCATCGCCAGTGAGAGACGCCTTCCGGCCGGACGAACTATTACTTTCTTCAGCGCTCGCTACGATCAGTTCTCCGTAGAATAGTACCTATAGCGCGTCTCATAGACATTCACTATTACACTGCCTTCATAAAGCAGCGCACCGAAAGAGCACGAGTTTTTGTTATATTACTGACATTAATTGTTATACATTTGCGGTAAAATTACTGGGATTCCCCGTACTTATTGAGTCTTTGACATACAAATGAGTTCTAAAAGTTAATAGCACATTACAAAAACATATGTAACTGTGATTCCAAACAAATTTTATAATATTTGAGTAGCTAATGGCTATAAAATCGACCTGAGTGGCTTCTGCCGCCTATGAGCATCTGTAATCATACCAGATAAATTTAAGAGTCCTACCTAAAGTCGGTCACGGATGCGTTACCGCCCCTATGGACTTAGTTGGAATGCCTCTGATTGCCATACCCTTTAAACCAGTATACTGCAGCGTTTAACACCGATTTCCATAACATTAAACCAAAAATAAACAAAAAAACATGATTACCAAACGTTTATAATACGCTTATAACATTAGAGCGGGCCTAGCCGGTTTGCATGCACCTTTTTGTCAACGGATACTTCCTCGGGTAGGTTTGTTACGTCAGATGCACCCACGAAGCGGAGGACTTGCGTCATTAGATCGGATACACTTGTTTATTGATTTAAGTGTAGCATTGATAGCTTAATTGCGGCCTTTCACTTCGACAGTCGTCGTCAACCCATCATTGACTCACTGTTGGGCACAAATCTTCTTTCAGAGTTTGAGGGCTGTAGACCATATGCCACCGCTCTGGCCCTGTGCGATTGCATTCCACACCTTTGAGATCTTTTTTTATAGTACATGCAGAAGTGTAAATTTCCTCGCGATGTTTTCGCCATGATAGCCAGTAGGTAATAATGTAATTCTAATATTAATTTTAATATTTTGATACTGATTAACATTATCTTGAAAAAGAGGTGCGTGTCTAAGGTTCGACCCTCGGACTCCCGATGGAGAGGTAGAGTCACAACGTATTCGTGATCAACTTCAGGTAAAACATTTCATGTATATAGAGTTGGTTACAGATATTAGGTGACAATGACCACATATCATCAAGTGTACTTAACGCTTGTTTGTTATTTCTATAGATATTATAAAAAATATTATATTAGGTTTGGAATTGTGAATACTAACTTGGTGTGAGCTAGACCCGAAAGGTGACACAGAAACCTACCGTGCTAAGGCTCTTTTGATTGGTTACGTTACTTGCAATATGAGTGTCTGAATACAGTGGTGGCTAAAGGACGCCAAGTATTGTTAGACATAAAACTTTAAACTTACTGTGCTACTTACTGCCGATACAATATACGATTACTTAGATGTTCATGGTCTGATGATGAAGTCAGGTGGCGACGTGATATTACCCCTGGTAGTCGTAAAATAAGGAATAAATAAACCTAGAGGTATGAGGACAACCGTACAACAAGCCAGTTTTACACGATTTCGAGTAACGCTCAATAACTTCCTCGTACCCATTATGCACAAGAGCAGAACACGTAAACAAATGATGCAATCAAATTATTACTTTCATGTATTAAAAAGCATACAAATATGTGACGGACCAAACGTAGCGACATTTTAGTCAAGAAGAACGTTCACTTTATGGGTGATAGAAATAACTATATTCTATATTGAGGCACTAAAACATTTCCGCTTAATTGCAGTGACCTAATTTATATCCCGCAATTTTGTACCTACATAATATCGACCTTATCCTTACTTTTTGTTTTCATTATTTTACTAAAACACCTTATTTAAAACAGTTATTTTTGATAAATCGTAATTACCTAAGGTGGGTTTATATAACATAATACTACCATTTCAACAAAGATGTTAAGTACCCGCATAATTTGTTGGCATCTGAATTAGATTTATACCTACATATTTATTTCTAAATATGTATTTATACAATTATTTCGCGAGACGCATTAAAAGCTACTTTATGTTATTCTCTTTTTGGCGGTGTCTGACCGTCTTTATTTCCTATTTTTTGTCATTTTTCGTTAAAGTACAATTGTAATTATATATTATTAAACAAATATACAGATATGGTTTAAATAAGGGCATAAAATAAAATGAATGTGATGTGAAGTGGTGGTGAGATAAGAAGTATACTAAAAAAACTCAGAATGTGAATAAAATTATTTATTGGCAATTATGTTATTTGGAAATGTATATTTAAACCTTCATTCTGTCTGAGAGTACTCGGACAATAGAACCAGAACCTCCAATGTTATATGCTTTTTCATGCCAAAGCAGGAGATGTCCACTGGAGCCTTCAGATGGGTATTCAAAGCCTCTATAAATATATTTCATCAGTACATCAATATCATCTCTTGATAAAGTCCCCACTACTTCTTCTATTTGTGCAGACTTGATTGCCAAGAGTACCTTAAGCGTGAGGGTCAAGGCGCTGTCCTGATAACAAAAATATACAATTATTAGATATATTACAATATTAATTTTCAATTTTAGTAAGGAGAGTTTCAATTCGCTGAGTTTAAGTAACTAACAATGTATTATTTAATTAATAGCAGTGAAGGCGTAGATGGCCAACTGACGTTAAATGAAGTGACAAGTATTTGAAACCAAATCAAATTGGACAGGAGAATCATTTGAGATTTACTATAGATTTGTTGCTACTCATCAACTAAGTTGGGACACCATATTATTGGCCTTAATTTAATATATCCTTTAAATCAGACAAAAACAGTTATAAGGCAAAACTAGATATAACATATGAAAATGAATAGGCCCAAACATAGGCCAAAGACTATGACTTCATTCAGACAATCAACCTCTGCTACAAACTCCAGAAGATCAAATATGAAAAACCTAGTTAGAATTTAGAAACAGCTAAGTTACTGTAAAAGCTTTACATAAAAAGATTTTTGATTTACATAATATAAAAATATTGCAATATTTTATTGATAGGTTGGTTGTGTACTATGCCTATATTATTAATCAATCAAACTTAAATTATTTATCAATCAAACTGAAAAAAGCAGCTTGTTGTTTAGCATAAATTTAGAATGGCACTTATAATAGTTTTGTTAGTGATTCATAATTACCTTAGCAATGAGTCTACTTGACTTTTTAAACATTTGTAACATTATAAATTGTCTTTTTAATGAAAAATCCTACATGAAGACCTTATTCAATGCATGTATTACACTAGTAGCCCGTTTTACGCGACCCCGTTTTGCGCGGTTTCACTATAACGCGAATTTCTAATTTCGCGTCAAAATGCCTCGTTTTACGCGAATTCCTTACTTAAGAACTTTTATCTATTCTTACTTAAGAAATTACTTCTCTTTTTTCAGCAAAATATGTTATACTGCATATAGTGTTCTGAGAATTAAAGGGATTGGTTTAAATGATTCGTATTTTTGTATTAAGTTTTATCTTTAATCGTAAACCCCGATATACGCGAATTTCACTTAACGCGATTTTGTCCAGAACATATCCCTCGCGTAAAAGGAGGTATGACTGTACTTACTTTTATTTGTTGATCAGTTGTCCCAAGTGGTGCATTACCCAAAACGAGTTTGAGAGCCTCAACATATCTACCTGTATATTTTATGTTAAGGAAGTATTTTATAAATAATTATTTTAATGTAACAAAGCAGGAATAGCTAAGTAGTTGAAACTCAGCCCCTCAGGGGACCGAGGTTCGATTCCCAGGCATGCACTTCTGATTTTACAGTTATGTGCATATTAGAAATTAATTATCATTATTTAATATAATTGTGTAGAAAAACATTGTAAAGAAATTTACAATCCCAATAGTTATTTGAAAAATGTTCTCAAGGTGTATGAAGTGTACTATATCAACTTCCCGGAACTGTGAATTATGGCTTAAACCCTATAACTATGAGAGAATCCATGCCTACCAGTGAGATAGTTTTGGGTAGACAACTATAGAGAACTATAGCAAAAGCTCCTGGTTGGATATAATTATCAGTTGTTAAAATCTTTTGGTAGCTTTGAGCCTTCCTTTAAAGGGGTGGTTATACTACAGTAAGCATGCCTTGCCTTGTATTGGTCACTACAGTATAAGTAGCACAGTAACTTGATGTTATTCGTCTGAACTGTATACCTTAGAAGATTATGTCAGAGGCGATTTACATAGTTAGAATAATAAAGGTAATCCACTAACTATTACAAACTCAAATTATATTTGATGTAAGCTAAATTTGTAATAAAATATTATATAACGCGTTTGAAATCGTAAATTTGGGATACAGTTAATCATTATACGAAGTGATGATTCATACTATGTTCATATAAATGTTGAAAATTTAGGAGAAAATATTTAATGTTTTGAAAGTGTAAATTAAAATAAACAAACTACGACGTAAAATATCGATGATTATTGAGTGATTTTTAGTTTTAATTATAAAAGGATATTGATTTAGTAACGCGCAAACTTCTCCTTCGTCAGGTCCGGTGGGTGCCGATTGTTCAGCTTCGTCTTCCTTGAAATTGTCTTCATTATATTGATCTATATCTATTTTACGGAAGGCTGAACTTGAGGTATTTTTAGCCATTTGGGTACAATAAAATATTCTTGACTAAATAAGGTAGTAAAATTATTTTAACTTCCAAATTTTTGTTTAGATAAAATATCACACTTACGTCAGAGTGACAGTTGCGCTGACAATAATGTGATATATTTTTAATATTGTTTTACTATGCTTTGCTTCTAATCTTTCTGCCGAACTCTTTTAATTTGTTTTTCCTTTATTGAATAAATTCTTCTGGAAAACTTGTATGTCACACATGGTTTCAATTGGACATTGTTGTCATCAATTTCCTCAACTTCAAAGTAACGATACGTTAAAAGACGTGAAGCCAAGTTCCTAAAATAAATTATTAAAAAATGGCAATAATTGTCAATTGTCAGATGTATGTCATTATGTCATCATTAGAAAATTAGACATTTTAAGTTGTACTGATTGTCAATATATGATATTTTTAAAGTACTCGTTTTGAATTGTTTTAGATACATTCGTTGTATTCAAAAGATATTATCTTTCTGTCCACTTAAAGAAAACAATAGAAAGTGTTAATTTCCTCTGTCTGTAACTTTTTATAAAACTCGGTCAGAATGACAATGGGTGATGAACTGCCTGTCACTTCCTTAGTTTTGCCAGTTCTTATACGTCCTGTTTTAACTCAGGTAATTGTTTTATTTTTATGACCTTATTAGCTTATTACAGTTAATTTGATGTGTCGTCTTGATGAACACTGTAACAATTAGTACAAGGCTTTCTATTTGTCCTAAAAATTTTAAAATCGTATAGTGTTATCTGTTTTTCAAGTAAAGATATGTTTGAAGTAGATATTATAAATTTAATGTAAGCTCAATGCAACATTTGAGTAAGTTTTTTTTTAAACTTTCATGTAGCAAGGAGCAAGTCTACTGGTGGTCTACTTGATGCTAGGTGGCCACTTCCGTTCATGGACTTCTATCATCAACCTCAGATAAGATTAGCGTCCTACCGAGGTTGGTCACAGATGCGTTACCCTGTTCCACTGTGGACAAAGTTAGAAAGACTCCCTTTTTATTTTTAAAGCATTTTCATAATTTGGTACTTAATACTTGCAGCTAGAGAAATATGACTTGGGTGCATCTCAAACGTTGCGGGCTGCTCTCACTAAGGCAGAGGCAGCTGTCCCCGGGCTGAACTATGACCTGGTGGCAGGCATAATGCGGCGAGCAGACATACCCGTCAACATGAATGAGAGCTTACTGCGTCTTCAAGGAACCCTTACTGAGGCTGAATGTAACTTATTTTTAAATTTACTTGCATTAGACAACTACAGAATGTGCTATTTTTAAATCATCTAAAGTGTAAAGACCATAAATGGATTTGTTTTTGTGTAAAAAATATGGGGTTGTCAAATTCCTTTGGCCTTAAGTATTTCTATAGGTTGTAAAGTAACCTTTGTGCTTCAATCTGTGTTTTAACCCCAGGTGGGTCGAATTTAAATTTGCTGCCCCCTATAAAGATATAGGCGAAAAAAGTGTGGTTTTTGGGATTACACAATTTGAATTGTAAATATTCTGCAATTGGTGATGAAAAAATACTGCCTTCATCTAAACATGCACTCTGAGGTCACGAATTGAGTTTCAATTCCCTACCTATACATAACACGATTGTTTTATAGAAATTACCAAGTTATAATTAATAAAGAATAAACAGACATGCAGACATACCTTTGGTTCTATACATTCAAGACATCTACAAATAGGAAACTATGTACAGGTGCGGATTTAAGGCTGAACCGATCGGAAGAGGCCTTCCAGGAACTGAATAAGAAGTCCTCGGCTTTGAAAAAGATCCTGAGCAGAATACCTGATGAAATTACTGATAGGAAAACTTTCCTGGAGACTATCAAGTAGGTTTATATAAAAATTGTTTATTTTATCTAATTTGTTCTAGATATACAGTGATTATATAACCACTTTCTAGTTAACAGTTCTAGTCTAAGACATGTTCTACTTATATGACATACTTTTGACATTTTTTTACATTATCAGTAATAATATAAGTAGAACTATGATTTCTTAATTTGCTATTCATGCAAATATAAATAATTCATAATACATTTTTTAATGAATGATGTAGAAATTATGTTACAAATTTGTTCTTTATAGAGAAATAGCTTCAGCAATCAAGAAACTGTTGGATGCAGTAAATGAGGTGTCCACATACACTCCTGGGCCGGGAAAGCAGGCACTGGAGCAGAGGAAAAGAGAATTTGTCAAATATTCGAAGCGGTTTTCTAATACTCTCAAAGAGTATTTCAAAGAGGGACAGTAAGTATAATATTTGTTTGTAATTACTTGTGGCAGTGGTCACATATTATCTACATGATAATTTGCAACCTTCAAATTACAAAATAATTTGTATATTTTTTTTAGAGTGAGTATTTATAATATTACACAGGACACTTTAAATTTTTTATACAGCCCAGCTAAGTGACTTACAGGTCTCTGCTAAGCATAGCTGACAAATGACAGACTAGACAAAATACTGCCTACTAACTACCGAGTTACTCCCAACCTACTATACCATCTTACTACATACCTAATAATGATTTACTACACACTCACTCACAATCACTTGCTACCTACCATCGATTTAAAACCTACCTACTGTTGACTCACTACTTACCTACTACTGACTTACTACCTGATATCGAATTGCTGACCTTTTTTCGTTGATTGCAAAATCTACGTCTAACAAACGCCTAAGCTGTAGAAATGCTAGTGAAGGAGCCTTTCACAATGTTATAGCTGTTCTCATAATGAGGTATAATGACTGTT
>DWRA01004533.1:0-10759 GCA_018250295.1 Spathilepia clonius
TTGAGATATAGCACTTTTTCAAAAACCGAATAACATAACTTTGTAATTCATACAAACACTATGAAAAACAAACTTATTGGAAAACTGTTCAACTTTATTTATTATTTTTATTTTATAATTTTGTGGGGAATGGTAAAAATTTATGTTTCAACAAATATATTTTGTTTTGTCTGCTGCTATTTAATGATACCTAATGTCACGGAACCCTTCGCCTGCGAGTCCGACTCGCACTTGGCCAATTTCATTTTAAATGAGTGTTCGCCACGTTTTCATGAAGTAGTTCGTAATATTGGCCAGCCTTATTATTTGACAATGGTTGGTAGCATTGGAATATCATTTTAGTTTTGTTATTTCAAGATATTTTTACAATATTATTAACAAAATCTTGTTCAACTAAAAAAATATCTTATATTTTTTTGTGAGAAAATGAATATAAGTTTTATTATTTAATAATAGCAACTCTGTTCCGCTTGCAATACTATAAAAAACATATAGTTGTCTGTCACTCTGTCAAGTCAGTAAAATTGTTAAAATAAAAATCAGTCGCCATTTTACTTTAGTCTCAGTGTGACTAAAATGTGCCTTGGAGAAAAAATAATCCAATGTTTACATTAATATAGCTTTGTGAATTTCCGCTGAAATACAAGTTAGTATTTATATCTGTATGTTATCTATCAGTACACATTACTAACCACTATAACATTAAAGAAAAGTAATAACATACATAGCGTTCGTCAATCAAAATGGCGGGGGTCCCGGTGTTCGCTTGCCGTTGATAAAACTTGTATTGTTACGAGTGTGTGTAATATAGGACGCTGTTTAACAGATTAGTGACAATTTTATTTGCTTCCTGTACAGATATTAATAATGGATACAACACTGGACGCGTCACTTGTGGCGCAGTCCATTAACTACCATGGGCAGCAATTGCAAAAAACGTGGGAGGCCGAACGAGGGGAGGAGGATCTGGCCAAGGTCGGCGTGGGCAACCTTGATTTCGCCGTGTACCAATCGAGACACAAGCACCTTACGTTTCAAGATAGAGGGCGAAGATTGAAGCTGCATCAGTTTATAGCCAAAGAAGCCGGTGCACTGTTTGATGGTTCGATCATGGAAGAGACCCCTTCGTCTTCTAGTTTGGGAGCGGAAACGTCGGCACCTGAAGATAGTAAGTCTTACTTTCACTTTTAATGCCAAATTAGGTATATGAGTAGCATTAGGGTTAATATTTGCTAAAATTGAAGATATGAATACACTGTTGTACTGTTACATTTTATAATACTAAACGTAGTTTTTAAAGTAGTCACGGCTGCCTATGGACATTGTAACCAACTACATACTGAATATGGGTTCCATTTGAAGCCAATTGCAAATACATGGCCAGTTTGCAGGCCTATCTACTTTCTTAAATTGTTTAAAGCTAATTTAGTTACATATATGGTAGCAGGTAGTATGATTGTGTCACATTATAATAAATTATTATTATTTGTGACTTCGATTTCTGTAATAAATATGAGATCTGTATGAATATAATATATCAGCTTTAAACTGAAAATATTTGTAGGCTGTGTTGTTTTAATGATTTAAAACTTGTTACAGACTTATATGCATTAATGCCACCATTTGAGACATTTCTGAATGTCGACAAGTCTGCAAGGTTGAGACATTTCTTTGACGTAAGTATTGTTAATAAATTTTCGTAAAATCTATTGTTTGTATGTAAATTTTATACAAGTTGATTTTGAACCCTACTATACTTGTTTGTTCTTGACCCAAAAATATTTATAAATTATTTGCAAGTAAATCCAATTCAATTGGGATTGATTGAAAACAATGTTTCAACAATTCCATTTAAAAAGAACAACTGTAATTATGTTTGTTTGTTCAATTTGTTACATTGGCTTGATGCATATAATTAAATTTCATGGATTATGGATGACATGTTTTGTGTTAAAAGAAATGTTGCAATTTTAATAAAGATACCATTTTTCTTCTGAAAAATAAATACCAAATTTAAGATAATTTTTATGTAACTAAAAAGTATATCTTGTCATTGAAATTTAATTAATCTACAATAATTATGCTTAAATATTTAGAATGTGAAGACAGGAGAGCTTATAATTGGAGCAGTAATCAACAGGACGGCATCAGGAATGATGCTGAAGGTTCTGTGTACTTCGGGACCCACCTCTAGATATGTAGCAGATATCAATGTCAAGGTGAGGTATTGCACAATATTACAACATTAAAATTTTGTTCTATGTTTACTAACTTTTAACATTGCTGTGTAACTTTTATAATCCATTATTACTTATTTAAAGCAATGATAGGTAGTTACCAATCAGTGCTTTAAAAAGATGAAAAGGAGTTAAAATCCCTTCTCCATTCTCAGGGGAGTCTGAGGTTCAAAACACTGGTACAAACTTCTTAGTTTTCAGTGTCATGCTTAAAGGGTGCTGGAAAACATTATGTGATAACATACATGCCAGAGAGTTCTTAAAAAAGGTCTCAAGAGTGTAATGTTTACAAACCAGCACATTTGAACCATGGCCTACACTCCACTTCCCTCCGGAAGGATCATTACCACGGGATAATAATGGGTTGATAGCACAGTGTATTTTTATTGAAGACTAATTTACTAATTTTAAATAACTACTCTTAACTAAAATAATATTATTCATGTGTAATGTACATGTGCTAAACATTACTCGATGGCAATGAAGCTATCACAAGGTTATTCACATATTGATTTTATGTTTGCTGATAATAGGTAATATATGTAATCCATAATGTAAGTGTTAGTGGTTAATGTAAAAACCATTATTGTTACAAAAAATTTACTTACATTAATATTCATTTATATTTTAGATGTATAAACATTCTTCTTTCAATATATCCAAAAATAAATGTGTTTCATTCTCGATCATACAATAGAATGATTACCATTGTTATAAACAAAAAACAAATATTAGGTCATATTTATCCACCGTATATATAAAGATTGTCATTTATAAATATTTTACTACCCAGGGAATTTTAGTCAGATCTGGTTTTAAATATAAACATGTAAATTAATGATTCTGATTCTTAAAATAAAAAAAATGAAATTGCTAATTATATCTTTAAAAGTACTTTAACTAGTCTCTTAAAAAGTAGTAATGTCTCTAATGTCTATATGTATAATTTTAACTGATAATTTTAGAGTCAATATTTTTCTTCCCAGGCATTCTTGCCGGTTGCTAATATCATACCTGCTGTGGACAAGAAAAATGTGTCAAGAAACTACCTGATGAATGACACAGTTTGCTGTGAAGTTATCGAAGTAATCCCAGACACGGACAAAATGGTGTGCGGCATGAAGGGGGTCACTCGGGGGCCCGACGACCCACCGCCAAAGCCTCCTTTGGGGCTGCTCAGCACTGACGACTTCCCGCTTGTATACAAGTATGTACAATATTAAAGTAAACTGTGTAACAAATTCACAATGTTTCTACACCTAGGATTATCAGTGTCACTTATTATTTTAATCACAAATATTGCTTCTGTATTTTTTGTTGAGAAAATGTTGGCAGCATGTCACTTGTGTTGTTTTATGGTCATTGGACAACTTGAAGCAGTTAGTAACAACTACGACTGAGAAGATGGTACAAGGAAGCCTTGAAGATAACTATACAATATAAGGAAGAAACGTAAATTCAAACTTTAATTTAACTATAGACACAAGAAGAACAAATCAATAATTAAAATGAAGATTCAAACATATTTTCAGACTTAGTAAAATGAATTTTGCAATGGGATTTCTAACACAACAATGCACTGGATACTGAATGTTTTTGAGTGAAGGTTTATTTGTGTATGGAGACATTGGAAAATCTTGTGGTTGAGTGTTTTCTTGTCACTTTTCAGTACCAACTCACACAACTCACCAAATTCGTGAAATTGTTGCACAATAATATTTAAAAATTGACAAAATCGTACTATTGTCGGATCAGTGGATGTAACCCCCTCAAGTTTTTTGGAAGATAATGCCGAAACATTTAGGTGGGAATTTCATTGAAATTGTGTTTGTCATAGCAGTTTTATTTTTCCTTAGTTGAATTCACAAAAGGTCAGTACAAGTACAGGGTCACTTCATTCTAATATCTGTGAAAGGAACCATGTAATTCTGTATTAAAGTTAATATTTAATATTGCAGCATATGTGAAACCATTGATTGGACTTAATGTAATGAGCATTTATTGGATGTTGGAGCTTAATTTATTTGTAATCGAGTGGAACTTGCTCCTGGCAATTCTGTTTAGCAGATGTGAGACTGAGAAGGCACTCTATAGTTTGCCATGGCGCTGGTTAACATTTTGTACTGGACATGACAGGGCAGGCAACAAACAATGGCAGTTTACTCTGTTATTTTAGGGTGTTTTTTTCTAGGTCTAGCAACGACTCCCCAAGACCTGTTTGACATCACTACATTCCATTGTGACCTTAGCTGAGACATTTTGGTAATTTTAATGTCGCATTGTCGAGACAGCATCACCTAATGTATGCTGTTATATTTGTGTGTGAAAGCAATAAAGTACAAGTAAAATAATTTTTTGAACAGCTCCATGGGAACAGGTGAGGATATTGTATGCGTGACTTAAGACAAGACCGTTAGGCTTTTCAATGTTAAATTTTCAATAATTATTTTACCTATATTCAATTTCAATAATCAAGAATGACTTGGCATATAAAAAGGCGTCAAAATTGGCTTTTATTGAAATCCACTAAAGTAATTAGGCTATTTTTTTCCTTAGGAAAACTATGGATATGAAGGGTGAAAGTTATGAAGTCATTTTGGAGAAGAGCCCAGGCTTCAATAATCCAAACTGCGTCCAATATCTCTCTGAACTCCTTGGGATAACTAACATGCATTGTACCAACTTTCCATCACTGAGGTAAGACATTTGACATCTGTTTTTTATGTAATCTTATGTTACCTGTAAGTCTAATTATTACAAATGTACTAATTTCAATGGAAACTAAAAATATTAGATACAACAAAGCATATCAAAAGTGTAGTTGTTGCCCCCCATAGAACCCGGTTTTCTTCGCTATGTCTAAAAATCTGGAATTACATTTCCACAAAAATATTTCACTAGGTCTATATTCTACTATTGATCCTCCCATATAAATGGGCTCTCATTACATAAGTATTCCTGTCAGTCTGAAATTTATGTTCAGTCTTTCCCTGTGGTTCAACACCTATTATACGGATGCTAAAGTATGTATAATCTAATATTTCGTAAGTACGCTCATTAGCTGTACTAATGGTGGTCACTTATCTATTGACCTGATATTATTGTTGCTTAACATAATCTTAATGTAATTATTGATATTGGCTATCACAGAACTATGATTATTTTAATTTCTATTATTATGTTCTAACTACAATTAAATTGTTTGTTTTCTTTAATATTATCATCTATGCACAGGGGAGGATTTGCAACTTCGGAATATGCAGATGAACTTCGTCAAGCTCAAGCCAGTAAATGGGCATTTAGATCAGTGGCTGAAGGCATAGAACATTTTAAGGCCGGAAGGCATTCAGAAGCATTCCAATGTCTCAACAAAGCCCTGAGTATTGATCCGCGAAATGTAGAAGGCCTTGTAGCAAGAGGAGCACTTTATGCCAACAGTGGAACGTTCAAGAAGGCCATAGAAGACTTCGAAACATCTTTGAAATTGAATCCAAATCATGCAAATGCAAGAAAATATTTGGGAGAAACATTGGTTGCACTAGGACGTAGTTACGAAGACGAGAATAAAATAGCAGAAGCTCAAAAAGCTTACGAAGACTGCTTAGCAATCATACCTTTCCATGAAGAAGCACAAAATTCATTAGATTTCTTGAAGAGTAAGACGTCAACAGCCAAGCCGTTGATAGAACCAACAGAGCTCCTGTTGCCTGGATTGACAGGTGCAAAGTCATTTGAAATGAAGGAAACACTGAAGCAGCTTTTGAACCTCACGGAAAAGAAGGAGAAGAAGAAGAAGAAAAAGCGGGGTAAGGGTAAGAAGAAGAGATCAAGCAGCTCGTCGTCGTCATCCAGCGAGTCTTCCAGCTCCAGCTCCTCATCAGAGTCATCTTCATCATCTTCAGATTCAAGTGGTAATACCATTTACTGATGTTGTGCTACATTAACATAAAACTATTTACAACATATTTATATATTTAACAGCCAATATTAAATAGCTCTATACCAGAAGCACCAATTCTTATTTCAATTTGTCTAGTAAAAACTTCACATGTCAAGAACAGTTATAGTTTACTTACAATGAATTTAAATGGTCCATGCCTGTGGTTTTGGATTTGAACCAGAAATACCTGATTTAATGACCTACTTCTCTCTTAAAATCTTGTTTGCCTCTTATCTTGGAAACATAGGAAAGCTATTATAGTTCATAATGTTATTAATGTAATATGTGTCTGTGAGCAAGCTCCCTAATACCTTTATTATAGTCTTCAAGTGAAATAACTATAACAATGTACATTAGCTTTTGCATGTTCAAATCCTAGCATCGTAGCTGGTCATTCTTGCACATGGATATCAATAATTCATCTAATGTTAACTCAACATGTATTACTAAACCTGAGAACTAATCTAGAATACATACAGAAATTTTTAGGATGGTAAGGTCACTGCAACCAAAAGGGTTCTAGGACCTGCATTTAATCACTGTATATGTTTGCGGCGTTATGTCTTTTCATTTTGACATCGACGCCTATTAAGGGACATCCATTTGAAGGCATTATTAGATAAAAATATTTTATTCAAAGAAGATTGTTGCGAAATTCTCTTTGAACATCCAATAACCTACCAGCATTTTGCAAGGCGTTTCATTATGGAGAAGAAGCAGTGAAAGAAACTCCTTGACACAAACCTTTTTTTTTTTTAAATCTTAAGCTAATAGAGCATGTAGAGCTACTTCAGACTACATGATTTTGTTGGATAAGTAGTCACTTGTTATTTATAATACACCAATATTAATATCCATAAAAGTATTAACATTGAGCTACGAGGTTCCCAGTTGAAGCTTCACTTGCTTAGGTACAGAGAAACTATACGGTTTGCAGATTCAGAGGGTCCCAAGAGTAAGAAGAAGCGGCGCTCCCAGTCGAACAACAAGCGGCAGCGGTCGCTCTCGCCGCTGAGCAAGCGGATGGCGATGCTGGGCGACGCCGACTCCGCCTCGCGAACGCACAACTCTCAGTTCAACCACCCGTACGGCTACCAGCCGCCTCCGCCGCCCATCGAGGAGCCCACCAACGTGCCTGTCAAGTCGCAAGCTGATATTGACTATGAATTGAAGGTTTGTTTGTGGAATGGTGTATTAAAAGTTTGAGTATATAATGACGAGCAATGGCCTGACCGGTGACTGCTGTTCTTCCTAAACTTAAAATGGTAGCTTTAAATTTAATTTCATTCTTTGATCTTGGTAATTTAAATCTATATTTATACATATAAGAATGGTTTTAATACCATAAATAAGAAATAAACCTGCAAGGCTGCTCTGATAAACTAACTAGGTTTTAATAAAACTGCAATATCGACCAATAATTTAAGAAGATTAAAAAATGAACATGTTATGCACACGCTTCAACCAGTTTCAATTTAAATTAACCCATTCCATAGGTGCGCAAGTTCTTAGAAATGACCAAAGAAGATTCAGACTATGAAGACAAGGTGCGCAATTTCCTGGAGGAAACAGCTCAGTACAAACGCAACCGGCGGATGCAAGAGTTGGGGCAACAGCCGCAACCCGGCGCCGAACACGACAAAAAGAAGAAGAAAAAGAAAGACAAGTAAGTTTGAGAAACTTGTACATATGGCCAAAATGTTATGACCCTTCTGATCATTCAGTCTGAACTACTGCATACTACAGTGGACAACTGGTGGAAGGGTTTCAAGGTTCCCTTCCCTTATCTACACTTCTAATACCCATATATAACAAATTTCATATCAATACTGTTTCTGATATGTACAGCCAAGTAGGTGTTAATTAAAATTGATATGACTTTTTATTGTACCATTGTGACACATAGGCTGATATAAGACTCGAAACATTGTAATAAATTATAACTTATTGTCGATCGTTTGCAATGTAATTTTTACATTTTCGAATTACAGAAAAAAGAAGAAGGAGTCAAAACGCAAGCGCAAAGAGCAAGAGAGGGAAGAAAAGAGAAAAGCTAAGCTGTCTCGAGCTGGGAACAACGCTGAATACAGTCTTCGCGATTTGGAAAGCATTGGAGACAAGAAGCTTAGGGATGCCATCAGGTAATACACATACAGTTTATTAAGGAATATAGAATGTACTGATAGGGGTTCTTCATTAAACTCATTTTATGGAATAGTAGATGATCCCGCAATATCATCGGCGTTTGAAAAAATGTAACGTGACGTAAATATAACCGAAATTTTACACCTTAAACAGCTTTAGCAAAAACAATTAAAACATTTTCTAAAATAAATCAAGCCTAAGTGACTCCTTACAACCAAAGCCAGTAAAAATGAGTGAAAATCGGTTCAACCATTTTACAGATTAGCTCAAAGAAAGGAACTACAATTTTTGTATTGTTTTTAATTATATGTGTGTATCATATATGCATTTCGGAAAAAGCTATTATTTTGATATTACAAACAGACAGTTCAATTTTGTTTTTTTGCTAAAATAACTATTTGTGGTATGGAACTTAAATTGACACTAACATAAGTTTATTGGATGCAAGTGTACTGTAATTCTTATCTTGAACCACTTAATGTCTGTAAAACATCGCTCTATATTCCTGTATCCACATTTGAATATCAAGAAAATAAGCTAATGTTATAATGTTAATATTAATAATAATTCTACAGGAAAGAATTGAAAGGAAAATCGAAAAGGGATCTCAGCTCGGATGGTGAATATGAAAGAAAACATGGCGATAAGAGGTAAGTACAGAAAACAGTGTTCACATAATTACAGAAGTTATTAGTTTAGATTTATGTAGTGGCATTGACATATTTACGTCTTATCAATTGATGTATAAGATGAGTACTCGTAAGTTGATCCTAATTATTGTGCAATTATTAAGGGGACTCATTTTATCAAAAATGTTTAACGCACTCATGGGACCTTATTTATTTAGTTTATTTTACGTTTGTATGCATTATTTCAGTTCTATATGTTTTGGAGCCAGGTTGGCGTATATATTTGTTTACTATAGGAATTTGCCAATTAATACATAAATTCAAATATCTGATATTGACAAATGAAATGGTGAACACTAAATTCACTTTTTATTTGAATGAAAAACTTAAAATAACAAAACAGTATGCGTGCGGTCCTTTTAACATTATGTTATAGATGGAATCCAGTGCTAAATAAATGCTGGAATATATCTCTGGATCACAAATTCATAATTACAATGATTCATGTGAAAATCCACCACATCTTTTATTCACATAACAGTGACGTGTAAAGTCAAATTAAGTGTCACTATAGTGCCGCGCCATTGGAATCATGTAAAGTTCTACCACCTTTTAGGAATATAAATATTGTCTAACAGATACAGTGACTATATTATGACTAGGCCGTATTTTTGATTACTTAACGTACGTGATTTGTTGACTGACAATTTGAAAGCTTCTCCTTTCCTCGTGTCCCTTGACTTTTACTTCCATGTATGTTTTGTACCTCTTATATAGAAGTCCTAAAATAGTTTATTAGTTGTTTCCAAAATTACCCTGTACAGACGAGGTTAAAAACAGTTTTTATTTGTATTTATTTTTTCATTCTTTTCGGTTTGTACTTTTAAAATCTCGTCATGATGCGATTTACTGAGGGGTTTTACATAACTTAAATCGAACACACGAAGTAAACGTATAACGCCACCGCCAGGATGATGGTGGACGACATGCCGGGGCTGCAGGAGCTGGAGTCGAAGCTGAGCGCGTACCACGTGATGGTGGAGAAGGAGGTGCTCGGCAAGCGCGACGGGCGCGGCTCGCTGTCGCCGTCCGACCAGGCGCCGCCGCCGCCGCTCGAGAAGCCAAAGTGGAAGATGTCCATGAGCGCCGTCAAGGACCCGTGAGTTCTACGTTGCACCTCGCTTGCCACATTATCGTTTTTATTTTATTTTTACGCTTCCCGCCGCCGACCAGGCGCCGTCGCCAACGATCAAGAAACTCAAATGAAACGTGTCCATAAGCGCTGTTTTAGGACCCGTAAGATTTGGGTTGCAACCACCTTAGTGTTATCTTTCTTTGCTTAAAAAGTACGATGTTAGCGCTACGTTTTTCGGTGGTAGAACTTGTTGTTTGATATCGCGGCACCTTATAGTCTGTTGTTATGCCTATTTGCTTCTTTATTTGCTTGGAAATGCAGTAAAAAAGTTTTTAAATGTTAAATTTTATGGTGGTAGAACTTTATGTTTCAACTGGCACTGTCTATTTTTACTTAGTGGTATCAATATTCGTTTTGCTGTATCATACTTCGAACAGTATGCTTTATATAAAGCGTACTTGTAGAGTCGACAAATAAAAGCGTTCGCAATGAACAATTTAGCATTGTGCAACGTGTAACGTATTTCGGCGTTTCTCTATAGCGGCACATTTTGTCTATGTGTATGTCTGGGCCCATGTATATAAACTGTTTACAATTATTTCGTAACTTTCCATTAAAAAAATATACTTTTATCTCACTTGATACTTGATATTTTATTAGTTGTGCTCTTAAT
>DWRA01004534.1:0-10758 GCA_018250295.1 Spathilepia clonius
AGTAAGGGCTGTGGATTTTGTTATAAATAAATGAATATATATATATATATGTATATATACGCGACGAATAGATAACCTCTTTCTTCGAAGGAGGAAGACGGTTAAAAATTTTAATTAAATTTTAAATTTTGTCAAAGTCAAATAACTAAATTCTGAACGTCACCTATTTGACAGACCTAGAAACTATTTGTATGGGAAAACTAATTGTTTTTACTATATTCTTAGTATTCTTTATATTTTCTCACCCTTTATACCTTCCCTGGACTTCCACAATTAATTCAAGAACAAAATTAGCCAAAGCACTGCGTTCTCGCCGTTCTCGAATTTTAGCGAGACTTACTAACAGCATTCGATTTTTTTTATATATAGAAGATGTTAATAAATGCATGCTGATGGTACTATAATATTTTGTGACAACTATAATTAAATTACAAAGATTCGCTTTTCAATTAACCTACCATTTCCTTTTTCTGGTGAAAAAGAATTAAGATATATGTCTGAGAATACCCAGGCCTACTCCTTTTCAGAAGTGACCCACGTTCTACAGTAGAACAGTAACGGCACTATGAAGACCTCAAAAATAGTTTTCACCCAATAAGGTGTATAATAAGGCAGTGAGAACCTAGTAGTTGAAACTCGGCCTTTAAATCAGAGGGCCGAGGTTCATATCCAGGTACTTACTACAGGTTATTAGAAATTGTAACGTTCTTGTATAAATATCAACCGCAGATATAATAAATGTCACGTTAATTAGTACTAGTTATTTTATTTTTATTTATTACTATTTTAAATAGTTTTACCCATAAGAATCCCAATACCTATTAAGAAATAAAATAACGAGAATGTAGGTACCTAAGTAGGATCGTACTTTTTTGCAAATAACATTGACTTAAATAGTTTGATACCTACTTATCTTTAAAATAAGCATTTTTCATTTGGTACTTATTTATCATTATTTTTTATAATTTGGTGCATGTAAACGAGACTATCCAACGGCATAATAATACAAAATGCGTTTTTTTAATGAACTCTTTCGATTCTCGGCTTGAGAAACGTCTTTTTTAATATAATGATGAAGTTCTCATTATTTACTAAATCAGCCTTATAAATTTATTCATCATTTTTCGCTAAACTTTATAGTATCGGATTTCGCCATCGTTGCACACTAGAAATCACCCTGTAAATTTTGTTGTTGCCAATCAACTAGAAGGCATAAATTGTCACATTTCGATATCTGGTACGCAAAAATTGGATAGATTCGTTAATGTTCCGTCCATAAATTAATATTTTTATTCATTAATATTTCTATAACAGGGTTCAGCATTTTGTTTTTGACCATCTACCTTTCCTAAATATATCTAGATTTTTTTTCTAATATTCAAAATTTTCTATTCTATATTCGTTAAGAATACTCTGGTCCGTTTAGAGAGAAAGTATCTTTTTAGCATTTTTTCCTCTCGATAAACAAAATTAATCGTTCGGACTCCGGTCGGAACAAATTGCTAACCCTTGCACTATACAGACCTTATAATAAATTTAGAAGTAAGTCTTACGTCTAATACCTATAAAATTGGTCTTCGTAAGTTTTGAAGTTTTAGTACCAAACCCTTTCAGATCCTCTTAACTGGAACTTTCCTATAAACCTTGTTTGAATATCGGATTTAAAATGTAATCGTGGCAGTAAAAGTACGAATCTACAGAGGTAAGTGCCTACTTAAGAGGTCTTAGTGGTTTTCCGTGTTTTATGCAAGACTAGTTATGTGACCCGGCAGGGATATCTTTTCAATTATATCATGTCTATGTATCATGTATATGTAAATAAATATAATCGAAGAGTCTGTTTGTAATATCCAAATAACGGCTATTTACTGAGCGCATATGAAAGTATAAGCCCTTATAACAAAAAAAACGGTTAAGATTTTTGTCTGTCGATCTGTCTGTTTGTTTGAGATAATCTCTGAAACAATGTGACCGATTTTTAAGGGGCTTTCACTAGCAGATAATTAATGTCATAAGCCTTCGCCTACTTTGATTTTAGTGATTGCTTTAGGGTTCCGCGTAGAAAAAAATCCATGAAATCTACCGTGCCAGCCCCACTTTGCTATACGAGTATATAGGTTTATAGATTTCTTGAAGTAAGGGTAATCAGTCAATTGCCTTTTTGTAATAGTTTAATACCAGACGACCCCAAGAATATTTTTAATACGTGGGGCAGTATTAAATGCATCGCTTTAAATGGCTAAAATGTTCCAGGTTCAATCTCCGGCTAAGCAGGCATCTAAATGAATTTACATTCCTGTTTCGGTTTTAAATTGACATTCGAAACACTGCAAAATTCAGACATTTTTGCTGAAACAGAAATTCTTATTTCTTAGTTATAAATTTTTCCCATTTCCAGAGAGGATTAAATGGATAAAATCCTCTGGAATTGATTGAAGTAAAGTTATACACATTTACTAAAATTCGTTGTTTACTTATTCGATGTTTGACACCATTAAAACATTACACATGACATAACAACATTAAAATAATATTCTGTATCATTACGTTTGTATATTTTTATTGCTTGTTTGTTTTTGGTACCTACCAACTTTTTAATATATATTCCAGACGTAAACATGAGTACAGAATTAATTTCCATAGATTTGAAGTGAACCAATAACTACGAATTCTGAAAAAACATTTAACAAATGCAGCTGTGGACTACTCCATTAATATTCAGCGCTCGCCGGCAAGGTTCCAATTAAAAACAATTTTCTTTCAGCTAATTATAAAATAACACTCCATCTACTTCGTAGACGATGTCGGCTTACAATTATGAATACAAGGCGCCGCCCGCGTACTTCTTGAGAAAAACTCTCATCTTCCTCTTTATCTTACAAAATATGATTACATTTAAAATTTACCCTCCGGGCAACTAAAGTAAAATAAAATTTACGGAAAAGAATTACTTGTTTTACGTGTTTGTCGGTCATAATGCTCGTTGTAATTACGGTGCGTAAACAATACAACAAAAATGCCATAGAATTCGACACCGTTATCAGCTCATTAAGTAATGCGAAGTAAATATTGTCAATTAAACAGTAAATTGTAGTTTGGAGCGAATTTTATGTATTTTAATGAAAAATTTGAATAGAATTCTCTTAATATTTATATTATAACAGACGTAAAAAAGATATCCAACTTTTGGAGAGGTTTAACTTGTGCCGGTTCCGGTGCAACAAAAAGTTTCTATTTTCGAATTGTTTAGCTGTATTGTTTTCGTAATGTTTTGGATGTGCGCAGACAATAACGGAACAACAAGATTAATGTAGTTCTTCGGCTAACGCATTACGAGAATAATAGTTGCATCACAAAAAAAACTACTTTCTCCGATCCTTCTAATACGTGTTATTTTCGCACGAACGCCAACGTAATACACTATTTATCTGCTAAATTGCACTGTTACAATTGAAAAATTCACTCACGACTCAATGTGTGTTTTTATTATTGAATAATAAATAAAGGTCTGATTCGGCACGTTCTCTACATCTGTCGTTGCTTACGTCACACGAATCGAGTATTAAAAGAATTTAGAATATTTGTAAAATACAATGCCAATAATTCACGCGACCTCAAAATAAAAATATAGTCACTTGTTGATCGTCGGCTGTGCGCAAATCCGTCTGTTTTATCACAAACTGTTTAGTATTCAAAACTTCACGGCAGTTAATATTAACACACATTAAAATTATACATTGATAACTTTCATTTTCAACACAATTGAACGTAGTAGTTCACACAACTAAATATAACACACTTGTACACCTGTTTAATAACGATTAACGACCGACAACAAGACAAAAGTTTCAAACAGTTTGATTCCAAAAATATCACCGATATTCATATAAAAAGAAAACATTTGCAAACAAAACAAGAAATTAAGTAAAATTTTATTTGAAAAATAGAAATTCGCCTAGAAAAAAATTGAAGGTAGGTTCTTAGTAGTTTTCAAGTTTGGAAAAGTCGCGCGGCGTGCGAAAGTGCTAACTTACCTCATGGATCCTGCGTTGGTTTCCGTGGGCCCGGTTTCCGGCGATGGAGAGGTAAGTTGGTGGTGAGTGGTGAGTAGTGGCGCCACGGCCACAGCTAAGGTCGACCGCGGTACGACTGAGTCTTGCGCTCGCGTTACGATGACTTTTATACGTTGCCCCTTCTAACGTGTTAACGCTGGTAATGCGGCTGGTGTTCTGTCGGTCCACTACTGCAATTTCAATACTTAATGGACCGAAGTTTTATCAATGTATCGGTAAAAATATTTTGTTCACGGCCCCGTTTCTCGAGGTACGTAAAAGTAAATGAAATGTAAACGTAAGGGACGAAACGCAGGACTTTGGATGTTGGTCTAAAATGTATAAAACAATTCGTCTTTCTTTTTTTTATCGTTTTTTAATAATGGTAAATTAAATGAATGTTTTATGTTTGAGTAATTTTAAAATACGTATTTATTGAAATGTTTTTTAGTTAAAATTGATGCATGATTAATTCATTGAAGAATTAAATTTGAATAGTTTCAAACAGTTCTGTTTTAGTTCCACTCAATTAATTTCGTATTAAAAGATCAATTAATTGTGCTACTGAATTTTATTTTTTTAATCGGCTGTTCTAAACTCTTACAGATATTTTTAATTTTCTGGGAAACGTTTCGCCATTTTAAAAATATGTCATAAACTGAAATCTCCCATTGATTTTGCGCGTTTTGACACGAGCTATCCATAAATTAAAGGAACGTTCGTAAAAATTAAGGGTTTTACGACATCGTTTGTTATGAATCATTTATTCCGACTTTAGTTGTTTGTTTTCATACTAAATCTTTTACACGTTATTTAATCTTTACTAAATTTTCTTGTTTACTGAATTTATAGGTATAATATGCTTATTACTATTTTTCTTTAGTACATTTTTTTATAATTACATTTTTTTACAATACCAATAATACAATTTAAAAAAAACTCGCACCTCAATAAGCACTATCTGTTTTATTCGGCGAATAATTTGGAATTAAATTCCCCTTTGATTCCACATATGATTTGATGATGAATTTTATATCTTATCTTGCCATACGTATAATGGATAAGGTGGTTTACCAGACACCTCCACTGTAAACCCATCTCTAAAAGGAGGTAGAGAAGGAATGGTACAACCGGGCAGGTACCATCGCCACTTCCATTTCTAGAGTGAAGAAGTTCTCCGAAAGGTGTGGATACCGGCTGATTTACATATGAGGCAACCGTCTTAGTCCTCTAAAGTCGCAACGCATCTGTAATCAACTTCAGTTCAAATTATATATCAAGTGACTAATTACCAAAAGGAGGACTGCAAGCTCCTTTGTTAATCCCATAAAAAGATTAGTAGCAGCAGTGGTGCTGCTGACGTTCTGATCGGAAGAGTGTCATAAGGCAGACTTACTTGCATGAGCCGTTCTGTTTTTAACTTAGTCCTTAGGTAACTTTGTATTGTCCCTGTATCCATCCCTTTCTTGTAGTAAAGGTGACTAAACGCAGGCTTCCGGGGTTGCAGGCGGTAATAGCGTTAGCTCAAACCGTCCGGCCAGTGACTCCGGGAAGGATGACGGTATGTGTGGTCGCATTATGTCGTAAACACCAGAAGGTGTGGGTGAGTATAATGGATGGTGGCACCATTATGGACCCCTAAACGGACTTTCCATTAGTTGGACTCTGGAAGTATTCTGGAAGTACTCACCACCGGGAAGATTTTAATGGTCAAAAATTACACATAACCTGGTATCGCTACAACGGTACTGGGTGCCTATAAAAGGTTTCCCCTGGTCAAAAAAAGATACCTTTAAAAGGTTTCCCCTGGTCAAAAAAAGACGAAATAAAGTAATAATAAAGATAAAATTGTAACAGATTGCGAGGGCGGCTGTCGGCGTTGCTAATTCTGAGGAATTAGTTAGAACGTCTAGCGTGATTCTGCCTTATCAAGCAGACAAAACAATAACATAGTCGCACTTAATATTAAAGTTATTTGGCAGAAAATTTCGCAAGTAAGTTCATGTTCGGCAGTGACTACTTAATGAATTAAATAAAAACACTTGTATAATCATGTATACATTTTTAATGCAGAGGCCTTAATGGAGGTCTAAAGGTACACTTGAATCAAAATATCCAAGTCGCTAATATTGGTGTAATAAGGAAAATGCCTGTGTTTTCCAGCTTAATTACTCGGAGATAGCAACGCGTCCGTGGTCAGTCCCTAAATTTCAATCCTTTAGGAAGTTTAGGTATTCAAGGGGGGCCGTGGCCACTTTTTGTCGGATTGCATCCACATCCTTCTGAAATAAAAGTAGCAAGTACTTTTATTTCAGAAGAAATACATGCAAGGCAATTAGAGCTATGGCTACAGACAAAACTTTGAAATTTCTGAATACAACAACAACCAAGATCGTCTCAGTAAAAAAAGACAACGTCATAATATAATGCAATTAAGAAATTCTTTTACTTTTTAGATTGAAGAGTCCAGTTATGGAGATGACGCCAGTTTCTCTGTAAACACAAGATAACTAGAAAAAATATTAATTATTGCTACTTCGAGGATATAATTATATTTATTTGGAATCAGTTATATATCCACGAGCAGCAATGGACATATATTGAATACTAGGATTCAATACTGTTTTTTACCAGACTGCCGAGGGTAATTAATTTGAACGTTTGTATGTATGTCTCATTCTTTAACGCGGCCTACAACCCAACTGGCTTGGCGGATTTGGACAAAACAGGTGCCGGTCTTGTCTACCTGTAACTACAAGAAGAATAGGGTCCAGGTCCAAAATAGTTTCCAGGGTCATTTCAATTTCAAGCAAATTTCAGCAATTTTAGATACAATTTGCAGATTTCGTAGCTTCTAAGGTTGCATTAATACATTTGTTTTTCATTAGAAGCTAAAGTTTGAAGAGCAGAGCGGCTTTGCTTTGAGCGTGGCGGTGTGCCCCTCCGGTAATGCAAGCCGCAAAATCGCGCGTTTTTATTACCGCAACAAGTTTCCAAAACGTGATACAATCATCAAGACGCACTTAGCTGATAGTAAACCGATGCTGGGATTTTTTAAGGTTCCAATCTCAAAGACCACAAACGGCAGCGCTTATTGTTATTATAAGGCAGAAATCCCACCAATTCCATGGGTGGCAAAAATTCCAAGCCTAAGGGTGATGCCTTTGGAGAAGAAACACGAAGGGTTCTGTAGTCGGTTATCCAATGTCAATTTATATTTTAAATTGCGTGCATGATATACGTCATCACAACATAAGTATAACTCAATGAAATGAAAAATGCATACAAATGTTATTATAGTTAATTATTAAAAATGACCGTTGTGCTTGACCCTGGCTGACTTAACACGTGTCGCATAAAACAAATGAAATTATCCACAGTAACACGACATTTATAGTAATTAGAGACATGTACATGGATTACGAATTAGTAATTGCATACGTTTAAAAGGGGTTAGTTTGAACAACGCTGGTTTTCGCCAGGGCTTTGTTTGAAGTTATAAATTTTGAGCGTTTGGCCCCTAAGGCACCGGGATGCTACGTTCACGTCGTGAGAATCTACACAAAACTAATTGTAATAAGTTACAACGCATCTGTGGTCGACTTCAGGTAGGATTCTAGACTTGTATGGCTGAACTGAACTGGTCGTCCTTTGCCGCGGCAGTGACCTCGCCGCATGGTGCAGGGTCTACGGGCCTCGAGGGATCCCTCCTTGCCAGGGCAATTCCCTCAGTGAGTATTCCCTCACTGCTCCCCGGTGTTGTGATCTACCGTGAGGCAATGGTGCAGCCTTTGATCTTGGACCTACTTGTATGGGGTGGGTTACAAATCTCCACAGGCGGCAGTTGCCACTTACCATCAGGTGGAACTACATGATCTTTTGCTACTGCATCATATAAAAAAATCCACAACATGCTCTACTATGTCTCTACGAGTTTGTCGTGCAGAATTTTTCTAATTACATCACTAAGGAATGTGCATGTGTATAAAGTTACAAATTAGTGTAGCGTGAAAATGTTTTAGCTAGGACGTTGATTCAAGTGTCATTGCAAAGAGCTCGTAAAACAGTACTAGGGACTCAAAATGAGCTATTAAGTACGTTCGGAATTATAGAAAATGCAAATCTAAAGGAAGCTCGCGTCAAAAGGAATCGGATAAATGTAAAAGAGGCAAAAGGTAAGCGACAAAAAGAAGGGAAGGTTTGACGATCTATCTACAGGTTGGACCCGAACTGAGACTTTAGAGTCTAATTTAATCCATATTTGATGTTATTTGTTTTATTTTTTAGTAACTATCGATTTAAATAGTTCACATCTTCTTAGCATGCTTTTTTTCCTTGTCGAGGAGGAAAACTTTAAATTTATCCGGTGTAGTGGGAACAACAGCGGGTTATGTGGGATTTTTGCACTAAAATTCCCCAGTGACTGTTCTCAGCGATATGTGGAGGACTCGGGGTGCGGTGCCCCTATTGGCTCCAGCATTTACACTCACCACTCATGGGGGTGTTTATGGTATGCGGCCACAAATACCGTCCTCACACCGGTCGAACTCCTACACTTTTCGCCAGTCCCAAAAATAACCTTAAAACAAGCAGGGAATCCATAGCTCTATTATGACCTGGGGAATACAGGAACAGTCATCCCGCCTACCGAAAATAAATACCAGATCCCATCATTGTTAAAACACACAAAACAATTAACGCTTATAAGATAGCAACTTAATGGCAACGATTACGGCGTTTAATTAAAGAGGTTTCTAGTAGGTAGTGTAGTAGAGGAGCCCGTTCAACCGTTCAGCCCAGTGGAAGGTCGTGTTCTACCTAGCTACGGGTCCATGCCAATTGTTTGCAAATCAACAATGCAAGTGAACCCTTAAAAGTCCTCTCTTTGTACCGGATATTTGCTTTCAACAAGCATTGTTATGAAAGGTCACATTTTCTTTGCAAAAATGAGGACCGATATAGTTTAAAGGGTAAGGTTAAGTTAGAGAAAATGTACATTTTTAAGGGCTCTTTAATCAGTTATATAAAGCTTTTCAAGTTAGCAGGTAGCAACGCGTTACGACCATCAGGTTGGTAGGAGTTAGATCTTCCTATTTTGTGGTAATTACGGTTTAAACTCAGCCTTCTGATCGGTGGGTCCAGCGTTCGAACCCAGGTACCTCAGATTTTCGGAGGTATGTGCGTATTAAAATATACTTATGTTGTTGGTTACTTAAACGTTGAAAAAGACATTGTGCGACAATTTACACGCCAGAGAATTCTTTAAAAATGGTCTCACGGTGTGTAGAGTCCATCGGGGATCGCACTCCAAGAGGAGTGCCATGCCCGGTCAATTATAAAAATATATAATTTGTATACATATCTTGAATTTACTTTAAATCAAAAAACGTTAAAAGGTTTTGCTTAAAAGTTATTCGTGATATATTTAATTTCGTTTTATCACTTTATATTATACACTTATAACGAAGTATAAAACACTTCAAAAGGAAATCTTAATTTAAACCTATAAATCAGTGAGCTTGGCAAAAAGCAAAGTTCGTATACTAAAACACAAGACACAATTTTTATTTTTAAGATTGTGATAAATTAGAAAAAAACATGTAATAGTTTAAATCAAGGTAAGTTTGTTTAACAATTATATTGTATGCGATGTATGATGTATGAAAGCTAACTTGCCTTGGTACACTTGTGACCAAATTAGTTACTGTGGCATCATGCTAGGTGTCGCTTTTAAGAAGCCAGTGTGCCAATGTGAACGATATCCCGCTAGATGCCTCTTGCTATACAGGCTAGACAAGCCGCTACGTCATTTCCTTGCCTAGCTTTACTCAAGCTGTTAAAGCTAACCAGCCCAGCAGACATTTATCAGGAAAATTTTTGTTGCAATGACCGTTTCCATTCGCGGTACTATACATTAATAAAAACGACGTAAACAATAAAAAATATTCATAGGTTTATTATATTCATAGGACTGTTCTTGTAGTCCTAGGATCAGAATACAGCTAGGGTATCTTCTCTCTGTCAGAAGAGGTCACTAAAAGGGGACCTACGCGGTTATGGGCGGCAAGAACGTTAGCTCAAACTACCTAGCCAGCGACCCCAGGAAGGACGACGATATGTATGGCCGCAAACACTTGAGGATGTAAGAGGCGCGAAATATATTCCTACAGAGAAGAGCTCGACGGGTCACCGCGCTTGGGGGCTCTTGTTGTCTTCCGTTGGAGATCCCGGAGAGCTTCATCAAGCACAGAGAACGGCCAATGGTGGTTTTAGTGGTGAAAAATCCCACATAAAATAATATCGACCCCTCTTCCTTCTTCTCCTCGGTACTGGGGCTTGTATCTCCGGTGATATGCAAGATCGCAAGCGATATTAAATAGATATGTCAGCAATATGTGGCTCGTAGAACTGTATCGAATCCTATGATAATCTACTTAGACCCGATATAGAGAGTTATACTATCCAGTAACCCTTAAACCAAGTGTAAAAAAAACAGAGTCATGAATCAATTCGTTATAGTAAAAAAACATCCGCATGAAGATTTAATATGTGTCTCGCTTGAGATGTCATTAATTTCATGTGAATGTAAAAAATGTGTAATAACATTTAAGTTTTTTTTTTTTTATATGATGGAGCAACAGTCGCCCATGGACATTTGTGATCCACCCCAGATAAGACCAGAATCCCAACTGAAGTCGACCTCAGT
>DWRA01004535.1:0-10757 GCA_018250295.1 Spathilepia clonius
CGGCGCGCCTCAGGCCAGCGGCGGCTTGTCACTCGACGGCGACGGCATGTAGTCTTTGTTCACGAACGAGAACCCGCGGAACTCCTCCTGCAATGTTACACGTACATTAGAATTTACCGTCTCAAAATGTGATAGCCATATTTTGCTCTTCAATGTTATTTGAAATGAGTGTGGTCTAAGTGAATAAAACTGCAATTACTATACAACTTATCTGATGTATAATAAATCGTTGGTACTCGTATAATAGACATTGGGAGATTATTTTTAACAAATTTCGTGCAGAATAGGAGTTGTACAAAAAGTCGAGCATAGATGCTATTCCTGAGAAGCGAAAAGGAACGTTTCCATTAATGCCTTAACACACCTTTGCTACCAAAACACAGCATCGCTTCACTGTAGATTTAAGACCAAAATACCGGTGATACCGCCACTGGCAAGTTTTAACACTATAAAACACCCAGTACAGAGTACGATTCGTGTGCGTGCATACGTGTCAATACGTATATGTCTGTGTGTGCGTGTGCGTACCTGGTTGATGGCGCGCACGATGTCGACGGCGACGGGCGTGAGCGTGGGCTCCTCCTTCGTGAACTCCGCGTCGAAGTTGGCCGCCTCGCGCTTGCTCTTCTGTAACACATCGCGACACATTTAATTTTCTAAACTTATACTTCTTTTGGCGCATTATGAAAATTTGTGAGTTTGTTGTAACTAATGGATCGAAATTGTTACTATGTAATTGTTTCGAGTTTTCAGAATTATAAAATAAATGATTCTAAACATTAAAAGTCATTCATGTATTATCTTCGTACAATTGTAAACTTTATTAATTTTTGAATTAACAAGATTGCTCGATTATTAATAAATTTATACATATAGGGGCCCATTTTTTATTGATGGAAAGAGCAAACAAATACGCAGTCTGCTTGATGTTAAGAGGTACCTTTCATGCACATTTGTAATCAATTTTACCGGATTAGAATCCTATTTGAAGTTGGCAACAACGCAAAGGTATCGTATGCGTTGGAACGCTTCAGACAAAATATGTATTTCTAATTACATCCTTCAAACCAAAACAAAGTAGTGCAAACCCCCGCTGCTATTAGGCAGAAGTGGGTGTGGTGGTGGTCCTTTCGAATTCGAACCGCAAAGGACTGCACTACCTTCACCACCACGCGGCTATGAACACTTAGTCTCATTTGAATTACAAGTTCTACTTTGCTAGAAGAACATCATTTCTTCGACACGACATGATTGCTATATCCTCAGCATTGGAGCTAGCGGGGCGCGCACTCACCACCTTGGGGCGGAAGGGCGGGCGCAGGCGGCGCTGCTCGAGCGCGGGCCAGTCCACGTCGCGGAAGAAGGCGTGCAGCTGGATGCTCTCCTCGCCGCCCGCCACGCCCAGCCGCCGCGCCGGGTTCTTCGTCATGAACCCTGAGCCGGCAGGCGAAACGCGTTTAGATAGACAATAAAAGTTACCAGAAATAATGGTTGCAGTTATGGTCAAATTAACTAGATTAATCTACGACACTTTTTACACATTGAATGTCGTTGCATTATAAACTTTTAACAACATTGAATTAAAAAAAATAAATTTTTGTTCTCCAAAGCCAAACTGAAGTATGTAGTAGTAGTGTATGTGGCCTTACAATAAAAAAATACTAACATTACCCAAGTCAAATTAATCTGAAGTAACGCAGACTTGATGAATGAATATTATTTAAATACCAATTTTATATCCATTTCAGCAACAGTGGCTAAAATTAGGCTTCCTAATTTGGGGGATCTAAAATTCAAATATCAGACACCTCTGATTTAGATTAGATATTATTATCGCTTGCAAGAAATCACCGTGAGAAAACTGCATGAGTAACAATTGTTTATGAAACATTTCACCAGCTTGGTGAAGTAGGAGCTAAATACCTCTATTAAATTAGTCAACGCTTGTAAGTAGTGGCACTGAGTCGTTGGTACCTTTGAGTATGGAGACGGCGTCCTTGGAGAGCCAGACGGGGTACAGCACGTCGTCGTGCAGGATGCTCTCGAACAGGTCGTCCTCGTTGTCGGCCTCGAAGGGCGGCTGCCCCGCCAGCATCTCGTACAGCAGCACGCCCAGCGCCCACCAGTCCACCGACGCGCCGTACTCCTGCTCCTGCAGGATCTGCAAGCGACCACCGTAACTCACTCACTCGTTACCCTTCCGATATCTGACACCAGTTGCAATAGAGCCAAATTTATTTTGTCTACCGCCTACTTTTAGTATAAATTTTCCAATGGCAATATTTGCCCCTGCTAAGCTACTAAATACAGATCAACCGTGGGCCCTTTAACTTTTCTTTATGTTTACCTGTAGGCCTCCTGCGCCCACAAAGCGGTGCTATGGCTCACTTTTAGAAACTCGAAGTATGTCAACTAACCTCAGGAGCTATGTAATCCGGAGTGCCGCAGAAAGTTGTGGTGGTGGCGCCATCTACACAGACAAACCGTAATTTAGTTTACACGTAAAAAATTAGGAAAAATAGACGAATATCACGTATCGATCTATAGACTTGAATATAAATATAAGCAAATCGTTCTGATAAAAGTAAAATTGCGAATAATTTTCAGTACTTACAAAACCGTTAGGATGAAAAAGGTGACAGACTTGTTAACTTATTGACATATTTAAGGCATGCTCATTATAAATGTGTTTGGCTGTTACCGATGATGCCCTCCTTGCACATGCCGAAGTCTGCCAGCTTGCAGTGCCCGTCGCTGTCCAGCAGGATGTTATCCAGCTTCAGGTCGCGGTAGATGACGCCGTGCGAGTGCAGGAACTGCAGCGCCAATGTCACCTCCGCCGCGTAGAATCTGTAACACATGTCATTAAATAATTTAGATAAAAACTATACTGCATATTACACAAGACTTTAGGATATTGTTAAATTGACATTACCTCAAAAGATTTATTTTCACAAAGAGGTTTATTTTTTAATAACAATAATTTCAGCAGTTGATGTGCAGTGTAGAAACGATCATATGAAAATAAATAAAGGATTTGTTTACAATAAACTTTTGTAACCTGTCGGTTCCATATATCAAAGGAACTAAATATATATTTTTTACTACGACTAAAGTAAGTAACAAATGAGCTCGCAGTGTTTCTGCTGGCGATTGGTTAGTTACATCCATGAACCACGTATAGAAACCCTGTTCTATCTTTAGATATTCTTATCCCAGACGTGTCGTCACCGTCGAGAATCAATACGGTCGCTCCATAGATAAGTAATAATGAATATATATCCATGCCTGGCGCGGGGCTCGTCGAACTTGCGCGCGCGCTGTATCTGGAACATGAGGTCGCCGCCGTCCACGTACTCCATGACGAAGAAGAGGCGGTCGGGCGTCTGGAAGGCGCAGTGCAGCGCCGTGAGGAAGGGGTGGCGCGCCGCCAGCGCCAGCACGCGCCGCTCCGTCAGCGTGCACTCCACGTCGTCGTCCTGCACGATCGCGTCCTTCTTCAGCACCTTCACCGCGTACACCTGCACACGCCACTCGCTCACTACCGACCGCGCTCTCGGCTCCCGTCCGACGAGAACTCGCCGAGCGCCCGTCTTCCGTATCCGCGTGTGGAAACGGAATAGATCCTTTGTTTTGAAAGTAACGATAAACAAAAAACGAGTATTCTGAGCCCGCACGCAGAGACGGAAAACAAACGCTCCATGATATCTGAGCCTTATTGGGGTCCGTTTTAAATAGAATATTTATAGAAAATAGAATTTGAATAAATAGAATTACTATCGAACCCACTGTAATTCTCAACGAAACTCATCCACTGAACACTAAAGAACAGTAAGATGTAGTACAAAAATAGACCTCTTGACACTAAAAATATGACGAACAATTGCAATTAACAAAATAGCAATTATTTATAAATTAAACAATTTTATTGTCTTTATGTATATACATACTCATATAATAAAAGAATACTATATAGATATACAACAACCAATTACTACAATTACCACCCCTTTCAAACCAAAACAATAAAGGTGAGTTAAACCTCTCAATAAAACAATATTAAATACTCAATTACCCGCAAGCGTACAACACATAACCCAGAAACCCCACACACACCCAACCCTTAACCAAACAATGACATACCTCCTCGGTGCCCTTCTTCTCCGCCAGCATAACCTTCCCGAAGGAGCCCTTGCCCAGCACCTTGATGAAGTGGAAGTCCTCCAGCGTGACCTTGTCCCGGCCGCCGTCGCCGAGCTCCTCGCCTGCAAACCGACCCAGTGACTGCCGAGCTACTCCCCTCAGCCGCGCCCGACACCACAAGCTTTGCCAACGGAGCTCCATGGAGAACGTGAGCGTAAGGTTTACTTGTTGTTATGGGAAGTAAACATCAGAGCATGGTGGAGTGTGCCATAAGCATAGGTATAGTTTTGTTGCTAAGGAAGGGGGCGTCCCAAGTAGTAGCGAGGTGTGGGTTTCACTGCCCAGCACAGACGTCACGTCAATAAAAAAACGAAAGTAAAGAACTTATCTTTGTAATTTAACGGGGAAGAAAAGGACCTTCTATTTGATTTTTTTTTCTCGCCTATACAATGAGGGGATCCGTATCCTATAAATCCTCTCTATATACGCCCACGGAGTGGTACTACTACTCCAACTACTCATAGTACCTTTTTTGTATGGCACTTTCTGTGTGTGTATGTGGTTATTGCGATTTTTGCAACTTAGCGATTGTGCAATACGTATTAAAGCGCCTGTAGCTTTTGAGACATTCTATACGACACAGTGTTTCTAAGTAGTGGCAGGTCTGTTTAATGAACTGTATTATAAAGCAGTCATATTGGAAAATGTGTGGAGAATTTTGTATTTTAAGAATTATTTAAATTTAAACCATTTAAAAGCGAATAAAGAAGCAATGATTATACGAGTCAAAGTAGTATATAATTTCTAATATTAGTTATTATGACTATGCTTTATTTAATGTACAAAGCACTACACCGTTAATCCAAATTTCCATAGCATTTTGTGGTGTTTAGTGTACTCGTGTGATATCTTCAAGCTCTCCGTTGGAAAGTATAGCATAATATAGTTACAAGAACCTTGTTTACACCCAAATATGTCCTCGAGATCGTCCCAATGCGACCGCCACGGGATGACTTCCTTCAGCTTATCTATATTGTCAGAAATTAATCCAGACGTCACAAAATTAATACAAAAAAATATTTACAGAGATGATATTATATCACTGGGCACAAAATATTATTTTACGAATTTGTTACGTCGTCCATATAATATCATCTGCATTCTAAACTACAGGATTTGGTAGTGAAAATTGGTTCGCAAGTTGCGTTAAGTTATAATTATTTTTATCGTCATTATTATTTAATTCTTAAATGATTTCTAATAAATAGTTTTATTAAAAAAATATAACATTATCATCGCTTTTTTGATTAACCGACTCAAATTTCAGAAATGTGATGAAACTGATAGTAGCAATGCATACCAATTTCCACAACAAACCCAAAATGTAAAACAAGCATATAATAGAATGTATCGACATGAGCACGCAGCAACGCCCGCCACCTAAAGCCGCCAGCGAACAGACAAACGCGAACCTCGCTCGAAGCACGACAGCGCGGGGCTCGCGGCTCGCCGGGCCGCGCCTGGCGGACACGGGCCACACCGGCAACACACATATACTATGAAGTACAAACGTGGATCAACTACGAACGAGGAGGACTACTCTGCACGCCCGTAATCCGTAATCTTTACTCAGCTGAACACTATTCTGTTCATCGCTAAGCTTGTAAAATTAAATTTGACATTTGTTTTGAAACTTTTGTTAAATTTACTTTTGTACAGATTCGAAATTGACGAACGTGCAAAGTAGACCTCCGGACTTTAAAAAACTAGTAAATTTAAAACAACAAAAAATTAAAAAAAATGCTGTCGAAGTTTTCTTGAAAAGCTATATATTTATACACTTCTAATTTAATTTGAAAATATTTCAGTATGTGTAAGTGTATGAGCACAATCATCAGCACATTTGTAACATAATAAACTTTGACATTTTTAGTACAACATAGAAATGTACCATCTTTCTATACATAAATATTATATCAGTCAGACAAACAGAAAACTACTACGAATATGCCTATAAAACAAACCGATAGTCCCCTGCTTTTTATATAGAGAAAAACTAATAGGCATACGTATTATGGAGCTAGAGATATTTGCTTTAGTGTCCAACCACAATAACACGCTCCACTTGATAATAAAAATACTCATGATCTGAGCATCTGTCTTTATTATTAGTTTAACAACAATTCAGGTGTACGAGCGCGATTGTTCTATATGTGGACCGCCCCGCTATCACTAATCGCATATTCTCTCTCAAAACACATGTAATATTACAACGTGACGGACCAGGGACCAACCGTCGATCGAGAGACGGAAAAGACTGACCATTAAACAAACAGAATAAATTAAACAAACATATAATGTTACTGTTTAGTCCGATAACCAAGTAATGAAGTATGATACGGCTTGCACGTATTACTGACATAAACCGGCACATTTAAGAAATCTTGGATGTAATTCATATGATTATATTTTCTTTGCAATGTTTGCACATTTCTATGCATGACTAAAAACATTCATTAGTGTTACCGATAAAAAAAAACAAATAATCAAGTGAATGAATATACGGAAAGTTTTAAAATATTAATTAGGCATTTATTCTTAGATGTAATAAAACTTTACTGATATGAAGAAGACATAGTTCTTATGATATGTGTTAAATTGTTTGTATGCAATCATGATTTCATTGCAATATTCATGAGACTTCAAGTCAACCATATATGCTCACGGCACATGTAACAAGCCACTAATGCAAATTATTACACTAATTCTGATGAACGTAATAATTAAATGGATCTAAGTTTAAATAAAGGAAATATGGTAAAATATATTAAAAGATTTTGTATTATGTTGAAATTTAATTTAATTAATAGAAGGTTTTAGCAAAAAAAATTTGAACCAATTTGTAATAATAACATTTATTAATACCGTAAACACAATAATATAATGCGATTTCTATGAATAAAATGTTAATCTAGCGTCTAATCTCCGATACATTTATGCATCACTACACTAAAAGCTATCACATGTAAATAATACTTTTACTAACAACTACATTTAAACATTAACATGCATATAGCTCACTACTACAAGTAAGGGCCACACAAACCGTATTTTGGAGCGAAAATGGACTATGGCGAAAACTACCACAGATATATTAAAAATGGACTAGTTTCATAGTTAAGTCGTAGTGTAAAACAATGCTTTTAATGCAAAATGTAATTAATACGTTTTGGTCATGTAAACTAATTTCAAAACAACACTAAACTTTATGTCACCTCATGATATAATTAAGACAAACGACAGTTTAAATATTTAAGTTTTATCTTAGCGCTTTAAGAAATTTGTACTTATTGTAAAGCGAAATGAAGCCTTGTTCGACCATTTCTATCAAAATACAGTTCATGGTACCTCACCATAATAAGCGACATATATACCTGCACAGCGAATAAATAAATATAATATAATAATAACGTAATGGATAAATAAATATAAGCATGTCGTACAGATATGAAGCTCATGATATAGACCGACCTTTGTCGTCGTGCTTGTCGAGGTCCTTGCCGTCCGAGTCGCCCGCCGCCGCCAGCTCGGCCGGGCCCTCCAGCAGCGCCGTGTTCTGGTACTGCGGCGGAACAACGTTACTACATCACCCGCTGTTCTCATCACGATTTGGTATTGTACCACCATTATGATCATACCCTCTTTATAGAATAGGAAGGGCGTAGACCACAATCGACCGAGTCCATGATGTGTATTTAAGATTTTGCAATAACTGAAGACTATGTTCTGAATATTTCCTATCGACGTTATCATTTATGTATAAAGCTAATATAAGGTGTTTGTAACACGGCGACAAATATAAATTAATATGGGATAGTTGTCGAACATTCGAATCTCAACATAGAAAAACAAAACTAATGCCACACAGCTAACACTAGAATTTTTAATCAAATTAATCATAAAAGTGTGCTGTTCCCAAGTGCCTAGTAACCCGATATTTTAATGCCTTTGCCGATGACAGACCTTTTATCGGACGGGGCTTTAATTAGTATAAAGCAACAAGCCAATGTGCACATTGCGATGATTTCTTATACTGATAAAAAGAAATACTAAATTACCGCCGGAAAAAGTTTGCTGGGGTCTCTTAATTATGTTTTCATTGAATATTTATTATTTGAATTTATAACTGGACTATTTATTACAAAAATAATAGTTTTTGGTAAATGTCACTTTAAATTTCCCTAGCCATTCCATAAGCGTAAGATAAGTGTGCAAGTATACCTTGGAGGCCCGGGGGCGCGGGTTCTTGTCGGGCGAGATGCCCATCTCGTTGAGGATGGCGGCCATCGCCTTGGTATTGATGCCGCAGTTGTTGGCCACGTTCTTCTGGCACCGCTTGTGCACGTTCATCGAGCATACTGCAATTCAATCGACCATTATACTTGTATGTTATTTTGCATGAAAGATGCGTCAAACGTAATTTACTTACTTGGAAAATTAGATCGGCTCACATTTCGGCACAAATTATATATGAAAAATATGGTTATATCATATTGAGAATTTTTGCAGTCCTCATAAATTCCTTTCTGTCTAGATAGCGAAAAGAAACTTCATAAGAGTAGCAGACAACCAATCTGATGTAAGGGATCATCGCTGTCCACGGACATACGGTATAAACTCCATATACAATAGAAGTCCTATATAAAACTGAATACAGGTGTGTCGCTAGTTCTAAGATCCTAGCTGTCTATACACAGCAACAATACACTCCATTACGGTTGCATAACCATATATTGTTTAGAAAATCACTTCAAATTTGACACACTGTTTATAGCATGGTAAAATTCAAAAGGTGTTTAATAAATAAGAAAATATAGTATGCGACACAGTGGCAGTTTACCCTCGCACTGCAGCCCCTGCTTGATGAGCCCGTAGAGCAGCGAGCCGCAGTGGTCGCAGAAGGTGAACCGCTTGTAGGAGTGCACGACGAAGCGGTGCGGCACGTTCACGTTGAAGCGCTGCCCGCCCGACACGCACAGCCCGCCCGGCTGCTGCTGCAACGCGCACACACACACCGTACACACCTCGTACCTCACTCCTAACTCCACTAGAATGCTGGGCCAAATACCCTTTGATCTATGTATCATCATCAACCCATTACTGTCCCACTGCTGGGCACGGGTCTCCTCTCAGAGTGAGAGGGATTAGGCCATAGTCCCACCGCGCTGGCCATGTGCGAATTGGTAGACTACACACACTTTTTGTGAACCTTTTTTTTTTCAAAGTTCTCTGAAGTGTGCAGGTTTCCTCACGATGATTTCCTTCACCGTTATAGCAATTGATAATTAATTTATAATACGCACGTAACTTCGAAAAATCAGAGGTGCGTGCCTAAGGTTTGAACCTCGGACCCCTCGACTGACAAGCCGTGATTCAACCAGTAGGCTATCACTGCCTACTATGCTGCGGCATTATTGGGGTTGGAGAAGGAACAAATCTCGAGATTATCCGATTTTCAATGCTCATTGAAATGAAATTCTCAATGACGTTATTTTCTTTTTTAAATTCGTAAATTGATTTGATTTACAGTAATTCAGTATAGTGAGACTTCACTAGAATTATTTATCAACCCCACTATTTAGTAAAAGACGATTATATTGCAACACCTGTCATTTTCTTTTTTTATGGAGAATGAACAAAAATAAAAAAAATTATGTTAGGATGTCTTCCTACATAAATTTTACATTCCACTATTTCTTTTGCCAGTTTCTTTCCACCTATTGCATACACCTAAAGAAACTGCAGCACTATATTAAGTTATCACTATCGCCTATAATACCGGCCATATACATAACTATAATCAACCTCAAAAGAAATTGAAACCTTCATTAGTCGTCAGTAGTCTTCGTAGTCAATAGCAAACGATAGAATATTCTAATTTACATGTAACTATGAATCACAATGACTAAAATTTCCTTTTGAATCATTTAAAACAACAATATAATGATTCAGAAACAATTTTTCAATGTAACATTGGTTTTAACGTCTACATTTTCAGGTCATATTTACACTATGATAAATGAAAATTAGAGATGTAAATAAAACTTACTTCCTCCTTCATGCCGGGGCATTTGGTAACGACGGACGAGTGGCATCGCTTATGCACCACGCATGTACACACTGTAAAAAATACAGGATTTATAGGAACAAATAATATACAACAAAGTAAATGAATCTTGATTCCAGTTTTTTAATTACACACTGTGTGTTATTAAAATGCACCAGATGTTAAGTAACCACATCCCTTTTGGTAAATTTTGTCATACTTCAAATCTGGGGTGAGACCTACCTGTACAATACTACAACACAAAATTAGGTGGAGGAAGGTAAAGGTTAATGACTTTGTCTAGTATTTTTAAAATAAAGTAAGTCACTTGTGTAAAATTTAAGAACTGTTATCCACTGATAATAGATGGCTTAAAGTGTCCTCATTCTGTCCAACAATACAATATTATGACTAGTTATTTTTAAAAAGCTTTTTTTTTTATATAATGGAGTAGCAAACGAGCATGCAGTCCACCTGATGGTAAGTGGCAACTGCCGCCCATGGACAT
>DWRA01004536.1:0-10757 GCA_018250295.1 Spathilepia clonius
ACGAATTTTTGTAAACAGTAATTTTGTAACAAATATGAGTCTTAGTTACTTTAAATAAACGATTATTATTATTATTAAATTTTTCACTTTTTTTATCAAAATCGCTCTTGTAATTTAAAAAATACAACATTACATACAAAAGATAGGTACCTAATTTTTGATTCAAAAGACACTTAAGATAGAAGAACCAAAAGTTGGCAATAAGCCATATCCACTTAAATAAATCAGCTTAAGACGGTTCTATAGTACGAATGAACTAACTTTTGTACTTATATGTGACCGTTTCTAACGGATGTGACCTACTTTTATGACCTAAACTACATTTGGAAAGAATCATTATATGAGTTTAAGTACCTACCTGTGACCATTTTGTTTGGTTTGAATGTTTAACGACTTAAGGTGTGCTAGGTACTCTTGAATACTCTCTCTATCTCTATTTTTAACTAAATATTGGATAATACATTTTATTATTATATAGCAACTACTAGCAAAAAATATGCAGTTCCGCCATCTACTTAGTGGTAAATGACCACTGCCACAAATTACCGATAGCAATCTGATGTTAACTTCAGATAAGCTTTATTATCTACTTAGGTTTGACTGTGATTTGATAATATGGTGCTACATATCAAATCTTTTCCAAGTGTATGTAATTTTACTTGCGATCTTGCTTAATGGACATACGAACGTAAAAGTAAAATTCAAATATTTCTGTTCGGTACTCTTGTGAACAATAAAGTACAAAAGTCTGCTTTACGTCTTACAAGGGCTAAGTCTCTCGTGTATTAGATAGACGTGTATCGTGTATTACCTCCCTAAATTAGGAAGGTACATGTCATTTTGTATCGCCAGTTGACCAGGCAACGACCTACACAATTAATAATTTAGGTGAACAAAAATATTTTATGAATTAAATTACATTGCTATTTTTTACCTGCAAGTATTCTAACGTAGTTTAACACCAAGTATCCGGACGTTTACGACGTCGTCGACAATCCATCACTGCCCCACTGCTGGACACGGGTCTACTCTTGGAGCACGAGAAGGGTTTACGCCGTAATCTACCGTGCTGGTTAAGTGCGAATTGGTAGAATTCACACATTTTTGAGAACTTTATTTTTGTGTTTTTTTAAAAGAAGTCTCAGACCTGCAGGTTTCACGACGTTTTCTTTCACCGTTAAAGTAACTGATAAATTGTAATAAGCACATGATTTTGAAAAATCTGAGGAGCGTGCCTGGAATACGAATCTAGGACCCTTCGATTAAGAGGCCGAGTTCTAACCTATCACTGCTTATATCACTATCATCGGTCCTTCACAGATACGAATAGCGTTAAAAAAATAAACCACTTATAAAATTTACTTCTTGCAAAACATTTAAAAACTTGTTACAGTTATATACGTGTAAATGTGTTTTTCTTCTTTATTGCTAATATATTTTAGCCAGAAAATACATAGGATATCGCATATAAATTTTGATAGTTTCATGTAGAAACAAGCCAGTACAATGCAGGCGGTAATAAATGCCACCGCCCACCGGCAGGGATATCGTTTGTCATACAATTACGTACCTGAGCTGAGCTTTGTTAGTCGAGAATTGTAATTCTCCAGCTATGTATCATCGGTATAGGACGGAATTTTAAAAGAATTATTATTGAACATAATTTTAAAAATAATAAAACTGCTACGCGATTGTACCTGCGTTCAGGAAAATGTAACATAACATACTTGTACACATAACTGAATTTTTATATCTTCAACAGTTTTAACAAAATAAGATTCAAAATTGTTTTAGCCCCATCGCAATAGACTTCATAGCCTTCATTTCTGTTGGAACTCTAAAATCTATTCTAAAGGAAAATTAGCCATTATATTATTCAAAAAGAAAATAGTTATTTCTTATAACATCCTGGAATAATCAGGCAAAAAGACAGATAAATTTATGCAAATCTTGTATCGTTTGATAAAGGCAAACAAATTTTATTAATTTTACTCGATTCATTAGACCATTATATAAAAAATATATCGTTACAATACGTACATATATATGTATATAATAATAATATATATATAAAAATTATAACGATACTTGCTGTCCCCAAAATAAGTTCCCAGAATGTTGGCAACATTAAAACATCGGATAGCTAGTGTAATTTCTGGTCATTCTTTAACTCTGTCGAATATTCAGACAGATGCTTGACGATAAATCTAGCATCGAATCCACACGACCCCATAGTGTCAACATCAAAATTCAATAATATGTACAGAAGTCATTAATTAGATCTACATATTTTTTAAATTGTCACATTTCATCGTCCACCATACCATTCAATAATATCTGGATGAGACATAAGTATCGCAGTTGCAACAAGAAGCCCAAGAACAATATATTTGCTTCCTATACTAGATCTCTTCAACTCTTTCAGGAAATAAGAATTATAACATCGGAATTTTGGCTCCGTTATATAAACCATTCGGTTCTAATTCAACTTGTACGTTAATATACTATCGATTAGCATTACAAATTTACGCCTTTGACCTTTCAACTTATTGTGAAAATGTACTTTTGTTTTTGCTGTATCGTAATTCCATACATTAGCAATAGGTACATTGTACAAAACTGTGGGTACAAAGTAATTCTACAGCAAAATAAGAAATAATAAAAATTCACCGAGGGTGATTAGGCTTAGGATTAGGCTTATGCTACAAATCTTTAATTGAATATATAAAAACATTTTTAAGGGTGTAGAACCGTTTGCGGTTGACACTACCGCCTTATCTGCCTAATAATAGCAGTGTTAAGCGCTGTTGCATTCCGGTATGTTAGGTGTGGTAAGATATATTTATCCGAGGCGTTGAAATTTAGTCCTCAGAGGTAGCATTGCATCTGTGGGCAACCTCAGGCAGGATTCTAAGAGTATTTGAAGTTGATTACAGATTACCATGAACGCTTACCATCAGATAGACTTCTCGATTGCAATGCTCGATTGCTACTATCATACTATAAACATGTGTAAATACAAAATATAAATAACAAAAAATCTTACGACGTATGCAATCCTTCCAATATTTTCGCTATAGTACTAAAATTAATTGTTACATTACTTTTACCATACAACAATATTTTACAATAGTTTTACAATATTGCTACCTCACCATTTACTAACAGAAGGATAAATAATCGTAAAATTTGTCAATTTGATGTACATAAATTTATTTCAATTATTTGACCTTACTACTCTAGACGCATTAAATTCAATTACATTTTTCAATGCGACACGAATTTCTTCCCCAGCGGAGCATATTAAAATGGCATTTCATTTTCAGGAGAAAACATCCGATGCGAGTCAAATTTTTAATATTCCCTTCTTCAATATTAAATGCATCGTGCACTATAATTTATTGCGCGTTCCTTGACGTTTAAATTTAAATTATTGCTCGCGAACACCATATATAATATTGTGGGGGAAATTGAATAATAAAATCGAGTCGTTAATTCGGTTAGTATTGTTTGATAAAACAATGCATTGTGGTGTCATATTTCTGAGCACACAATTTCTGGGGATTTAGAAAATTGAATTAATTTATGTTTGTTTGCATCTCAGGATAACTTACTTGTCATAGTTCATCGACAATCTCTTAGGATTAAACATTCTTTCTGGAATTGAGTCTTAGAATTAGATTGACTTAATACGCTGAAAAACTATAAGTCAGGAAATCAGGATGATGCGCATATAAATTTGATATTGATGTTTGTCTGCTAGACCTACGAAGTGTAGATGGAATTGGTTCTCGAATGACATCGACAATCAAATCGACAAAGACTTCATCGCTGCTTTAATAAATAGTGATTGGCAACTCATCATAGCCTGAAGTTACCATATTGGTCTGACATTGATGATTCTGGGTACGATCACCGGCCAGACAGCTAATTTCCTCACTGGTTATGTTTTTCTATTTCGATATATTCTTTGTGACTTTGTGAATTTCCATGACACCCACATTACATCGAATTTTAGCGTGAAAATGTGGTAGAACATGGTATGGTGTGATATTAGTGGAGAATCTATTTTCTCTTTACCCTATTTTCAAAAACGCTCCAAGACATAAATGTCAGAAATAAATACCTTCTGTCGATATAATCCGCCAAGTATATTCCCACTGTAGTCAGATACCGCGGTCTGCCTACGTGCTGTGGTCCCCCAAATCAACTGACCTCTAAGGAAGACCACTCACCACTAAACCGCTAAACAGAACGTTAATATATTATTATTAATTAATCTATACGATTATTATACCTAGACTAAATTTCGAGATCGCCTAAATAAGCTAAAGCATGATTAGAAATTTATAGTACCTACATAATTTATGTACAGCATTGAATTTGTAGGTAACTACCGTGGTAGATATTATGACTTTTTTGAGGTTTATAAATAAATGTTTCCATAATGTCGGACAACCTATACTATTCATATAATTTAAAAATTTTGAAGGTGTCTAATATTTACCAAGCTATACCTTTTTCTTTTTCATTAAAGGAGCTGTGTCCAACAGTAAAGTAAACTATACAGGACTTTACCTGAAGAAAGATCTTTTATGTTCTAACATTATCCTGCATGAAACTTTCTAGACTAGGCTGTATGAAACGCTATGAGATTAGTCAGGTTCAGATAAAATTGGGTTGATTACTGTGTCGTAGTAGCGCGAATAGGTAATAGTGATCACCATTTAAAACTTTACAGTAAGTTTTTTGTAATTGCACTTGTAATCTTGCAAACCACGAGAATACACGAAATATTATAAATTTAAATTTTGATTTAGTTGCTCAATGCATTTCTGAGCAATGAAAAACACAAGCCTGTGAAACATCTGTGTGACAATATTTTCTACTGTAAAGACACGTGCCCAGTATTGCGACAGTCTGTACACATTGAGGATCAAACAGCAGAATGGATTTAACCCTTTCATTATAGGATCCGTGTCCAAGAGTGAGATTGGTATACTACGTTTACCATATATTTACTCTTATCGTTCAGTTACCTCAGCTCGCTCGGGCAAGGCTTACGGCGCAGCAGTAAATCGTTGGAGGTTGCGCTGAGCTGCATATAGTTCGATTGTAAATACAATTTATTGTTGTACTTAACATATAGCTATTATATTATATTATTAAAACTATAAGCTTATGAAATAAAATAGCGTAATCACCAAGATCATGGTGCGATGCAAGAAAGGTAAATAGTTCTTCGGAGTCCTTGTCATCATAAAACTGGGAGAATATCCCTTTTCCGGTTTAAAGATGCTAAGGTTTTACTGATCGTGAATCGATAGAGACCCTTGGATCCTTGCAAGTTTCTGCACGGAGGTCATAGAGGCAAGGTTAAGTTGGTATTTTAGGGCATACATTCATGTGGAGACTGTAAATTGTTGTACCTTATAAAACAGAAGCAGTTACTTTCAGTGAAGTAGTTGAAGTTTAGCTCTGTTCAGAATTTTACGTTTCAACTAACGATAGTTTTTGGTGGTTTAAAATGCGATATGTAACTGTCAGTTGTTAAATATCGATCCTTTGTAAGAGAATGTTATCTCGTAAAAGTTGTTAAGGATAGGTTTATAATTTCAGTTATATGCAGGTCATTTAAAAACCGCGGGCACAGCTAGTCATTGTACTGTTAGTCGGCACTCATGCTATTTGGAAACATACCTCATTAAATTGTAAATGCAATTGCAAACCAATACAATTAACTGATGTTTGGGCCATGAAACCAGATATTATGATTGTGCCTAGTTATACTGTGAAGGTAGGATAATAATAAAGGTAAAGAGAAGAGTACATAAAAATAGTAGAAGTCTTTGTGGCGAAACTTTAAAAACGCTTTCTGGATATCTATTGTATAGCAGCCGTTTTAAATACTGGTTGGAAGTATTTTAAGATAATACCTACACGAATTGTTCTAACTTAGATCTCTTAAACAACGTGTTTGAATACATTTGCACGTTGGTCACTTGGTAAAACAATTGGTCGTTGGTCGTGGATTATTGTGAAGAAGTTTTATCCTAAATTCGTTGTCTAACAAAATGTATTTTAATTTCAGTCTAAATATGTATTGAAACTCAAATTTTGTGTAACTATTGTATTCTTGACAATTAACTTCAGCTCGATTTTCAGTTCGATAGCTGCTACGTTCAAATTCGATAGCTGCATTGCACTCGAAATGGCTTATCCTGACAAAACGGCGAACTGTGAAGTTACCGCTAAATAGAACTTTGAATAACAGTTTGCACTTACTACTTTTCGAGAGTATAGTGTTTACAAAGTAAGAATCTAGTAGAGATATTCGTTGTTAGTTCAAGTGTCTTAATTAGAAATAAACTTATTAAAATACTTACAAAATTTTGTGTACTTATTGTTGATTTTAATATTTTTCCATGATATTAATTGTTCATTTCTATTTGCACTTACTACTTTTCGAGAATATAGTGTTTGCTAAGTAAGAATTTAGTGGAGGTATTCGTTGTTATTTCAAGTGTCCTAATTAGAAACAAACTTACTAAAATACTTACAAACTTTCGTGTACTTATTATTGATTTTAATATTTTTTCATGATGTTAATTGTTCATTTCTATATTGACGGGTAAATAAAATAGAGATTGCTCTGATATACTATTTTCAATTGATAGAAACAAAAGCTAGCAAATAAACTAGCAAATGCTAATGAACAATACCACGTATGAAAATACCAATACAATGTTTGTTCTCAATACTGATATCTTTCAGCTACCGTACAAATTTACGCAGTTCTAAATGTTACATACAATACTGTTTAAAAGTATTTCATATGTAAGTGTTCCCCATTTATTTACGAAACATAAGTTAATGTTGGCAATATATTTACAGCAATCAATCGACATTCTTTATCTGCTTTAAAAGATTCTTGAAAGCAATGAGCATGTATTGTATCTGATATAATATTAAATAGTCACTATTTGTGAACATCTGAAATCAAATCCAAATAACATAGGAGACGTCATACTCGTCTAATATTTTACCTAATAACAGCAATGTGAACTGCTGTTCTATTTAGAGAGGCGGAGTAAGGGGGATATTCTAACCCAAAATGTTCTAACTTTGTTCACAGGGGCAATACATCTGTGGACCACCTCAGATAGGACGCTAATCTTATCTGGATTTGATAACAAATGTCCATGGTCGATAGTGGTCACTTATTATTCGCTGGACTGCATGCTCGTCTTGCTGCCTTTTTATAATAAAAAAAGTCACAGACCCTGGTTGACTATTTATTACGTACAAAACTCAATATCTTACATCGAATGTACTTGATATCGAAGTATTCTAGAAATGCAGTATACTCAAGATCGGGTATCCTAACAAAATGGCTACGCCACTGAATGGAGCTACGGTAAGTGTAACTCGCCCCTCGAAAGCTGAGTGCTATTGAAGAGAATATAGCTTAGTTTCCAAGGAAATTCACGATTCTAAACAAACGAACTATATTTTGTCAATATTTCTTCTACTGCTTTTTAGCTTATTATTTAACGTTTAGTTAGATTGGATCATAGTAGTCCATTTTATGTCGAACAAATTTTAATTTAAATTCAACAAAATTTGTATTGTTCACATTCAGAGATCATGTATTGTATTTGTTTTTAAACCGAAATATGTGTAATATAATATTTTAAGTTTCCGTATCAAACGTCCAAAAAGTTCATTTTTTTTTATTCTTCTACTAGATCTAAAACAAAAGAGTTGCTAATGAATCCCTGGCGTCGGTCGTCTTGCACGTTCGTAGCGGTAACGTTGTAATTTTACCGCTAATTTCGTAGCCCGAGTAATTAATTCAAGTACAATTGATATCACGTGACACTCGTGGTCCCATTATTTGGATTACAACAGTTTATTTCAATCTATGTTACTAGGATACCTAATATGAACGATAATTGTAAGGTAAATGAAACACCTCAAGATTCATATAATATAAATCAAGTTGAGCGGATGGAGTGGAGACCTTTATATGGAATCAACACGGTCACCGTGAAACTTGACATATCTTTGAGTTTTTCATACATAAGATTTTATACCATTAATAGTATTACACTAGGATTTACTATAAATATAAATAGATAAAATATATAACACAGCATAGTATTCGGAAAATACATTAATAGTGATTTTTTCGTTTCGGTTTCTTCATTTTGCTTTGCATCAGTTAGCTTTCACACTATCGAATCTGCCTTTTTTCATTAATATAAACAGAATACAATATAATATTTTACATTTATGTAGTATTTTGTTGTAGCGCTATTCTGTTACTACAAAGAGTATCACTGGGAATTGCAGTAAGCCTCAAAAATATCTACAGTATCCAGGTCCAACGGATAGAAAGAACAAAGAATTCGACTTTACAATGTTACAAAGCCACTGTTCATCTGAAGCATTGTCTTCCAGCTTTCAGCTCAACTACAATTTGTAGAGCAGTCTTTACCGAATAACTACAGTAATCCTTTCGAAAATTGCGTCTAAACCTGCACTCAGCGCCCGGAACAAATATACGAATTTGATTCAGTGGTCGGTAACATTTTATTGCTGCGGATTTCTTTTGAGTTTACGTTGTTGTTACGAACTATAATTAAAGGCAACAAAATATTTTCAAATGTTTTCTATGACACTATTTTAAAATTATTTTTGGGATATTTATTCATCACAAATAAATTCTAAACATCCCTCCTCATAAATCTTAGCAAAAATAAAAGGTTTGTATACCCCTGCACCAGGCATTAAGGTAGTTCACCATATATTCCTATATATTTGCACTTCAAAGCTGGGATTTATAGCTGTTCGGGGTGAGCCATGGTCAGCTGTGAGTTACTGTGTATTCCGCAGTCCGACTTATGGCCCCTGTTGCGTTGAGATGACATAAAAGTATTCGGATTCGATATTTCCGAACTTTTATTACTTATAGCATAATTATTACCTGGTTACTTATTTATTGACCAAACCTTAAGCTTTTGGCCACATATAGATACACTGGTTGCAATATCACGTATATTTATTTTAAATTTTTAAGACCCGCAAGAATAAAATAAGTAAGCAGCTACTGATTCCCGAGCTATGGCGATGATTTAATATGTTTTATGCCAATCTCTCATACATAGATATATTATATAACGACATAGCTCGTTGTGGCCCTAGTGGTCTACAACCAATTGTCTCCACTTAATGTAAAAAGCACTTAGGGAATAGTCCACCATTCTGACCAGGATTAGGTAGAAATAGGTATGATAATATATACAGATTTTTAAAATTATTTTCTGTGAAGGTGGAAGTCTCGTAGTTGGAGAATCGAATGGTTATAGATCTTTCGATGGTGCAATAATGACATTCATTATTTTATATTGCAGGTGACGGGCACCCTGCAGCTTCAAAAGAAGAAAAGCGGACTACCAGGTCTCCTCAAATCGTATAAAACCTAATCTCAGTTACTCCCGAGAAATCACATGACGGAAAGTTCTAATAGAGATCTTTCTTTATTTATTTTCTTCTAGTAAAGGGGTAAGAGGATATATGTTTTAAATGGATCTAAAAATACCAATAAAACCCAGTTTTTGATCTATTCTTTTCAACATTATTGATCAAGAACTATCGACCATTGTATATTATATATCTTATATATTTTCAATAGCCTTAGACAGACATACAAACTTCTGACTAAGTTGGCATCTAATTATATCTCAAACAAAATGAAGTAACATGGCTTTTGTTCTGAACTTCGCACAAATTTATTAAATTTGCTCCTAGAGCGTTTTCTCTACCTGATAAGAAAGTTAATAAACTTGGAATTTTAAGTATATTCATAGTGAATAATTATTGTAAACTTGTTTTAAGGACTTGTACGTCAAAACAAAAGACAGAGCACTTATGAGTTCACTCGTGTGTCTGACTAGCCGTCTGTCTGTCTATTTATTAAACTGCTTAAGTTGAAATTTTATTACACATTATTTTATGCATTTCTGTGGCCCAAACACAGACGTGTATCGTAAATAAATATATATTTTTAATATAAGATTTACTTCGACAAGACCAAATAAACATATTTTTTTCAGACTATCCATGCAATATGTCAAATGGAAGGTCCTATTTTCAGGGTTTTATATAATAAATACTTCTTTTTAATACTTTAACAAGTCATTTTACAGGTGAACAGAAGGAACTTGAAGAAAAACAAACTACATGTGATGTACATAACTCGCTCACACCACAAAGCCTGCGGGCGATGTTGACAAACTCCGGCGAGTTTGCAACGCCACTCAAAGTTTAGTTGTCGCCGTACCAAGTGCGAAGTTGCTTTTTATACTTACTTCATTATGATAAGCAGATCCGGACATGTTCAACTTTGTTATTGAAATATTTCATATACACGGTTTTATTTAATGAACGACTGTTTTCCCTGTTCTTTTACTTTACACACTACGTAGTAAGTCAGTTGATAAATAACATAATCGATAAGTGAGACAAAGTCATAAGTCATTAGTAAGTTTATTACATTCTGCGAGTAACAAGACTTCTTTTAAATGAATAATTTGTATTATAAAAAGTATTTTATTAAGCTTTAAATATATAAATATATACTATAAAATGTGTAAATTATGTACCTTTTTCAAGTTAAGTGCAATGTTGTCAAATGTTTAATTTGACAGAAATTGTAATACTCATAAACTATGAGAGTTGCTGCGTCATACATG
>DWRA01004537.1:0-10756 GCA_018250295.1 Spathilepia clonius
TGTCCATGGGCGGCAGTTGCCACTTACCATCAGGTGGACTGCATTCTCGTTTGCTACTCCATCATATATACAAAAAAAATGTGGTAGAACTATGGCTTGACTAGGGAAGTGCCACCGCCTCACCCATTTTAGCGAGATGCAATTTTTCGGTGTAAGGATGTGGTTGCCGACTGACTTAAATAGAAGCTACCGACGTAGTCCTCAGAATTAGCAAGGCATCACAGGTTAGACCCTGTGATCAGTTTTGGGTAGAACCTCTTATGGATATGTCTAAGGACGACAAAGCACTTACCATTAGTTGGACTGTATTCTCGTTTACTATTTCCATCATATAAAGATAAGAAATTGTAGTCATTTAAAAATTAAATATGATTTTTAAATAGCTACAGCGTGATATAATAATATATTTAAAATATAAATGAAATAAATATACATTCTATTATAGTTATAATGCGATTAATCGTCGAAGGAGTTATGTGGGCAACCTTTGATGATTGTACAGTCTACATCAATAACACAGAAACACCCACGATTTTTGTGCTAAAATAAATATGGAACCACATTTATAATAATAGAAATTTCATAAAAATGTGTTCTATCTATAAGATCTCTTACATAACGTCTATTTTTCATTTATATAACATCCATAATACTTCATAGACTTATTTCGACATGTCGTTTGAAGGGTATCAATTATTGTGCGTTTATTTACGTAATCATTGCCACACCTGTTTCTAATAACAGAAGTCTTACGCGCTGCTGTCGTCTGGTTTGAAGGGTGTTGTAAGGGGGACATTCTCACCACACATCCTTACCACACCCTTCAAACCAGAAGACAGCAGCGCTTGTCGCTGCTGTTATTAGGCAGAAATAGGTGTGGCGGTGGTGCCGCCGGAGTTGAACTTCGATGGGTTCTACCTTTAAACACTCTACATACCCTACGGCGTTTTTACACCTTCCAGAAAACTTTTACCAATCATAACCAAATAATAACGTAGAGGCTAACAACTCGAAATTATAACCAGTAAACCAAACGAGATTTACGACTCATATCGGACGCGATCGGCTCAGTAATAACCGCAATCATCGCATTTTCATGTCAACACGCGTAAAAATTATAAAAGCATTTTTATTTATCACTTAAATTTATGGAAATTGACCGTTATTGCTTCAGACATAAGGGCGACGTGACGCGTCGTCGTGAATTGACATGAAATAACAAATGACACACATTTCGTATCGGAAAGATCTTTACGCGCTATTACGAGTGGAAACGCGCTATTCGTTTGACTCAAAATAGCGTGTTGATATATTTTGAATATCTTTAAATAGGTCAAATAAGGAGTGTAATTTTGTCATAAGCCTAATATATTACCCGTTCGAAATGTCTGTAGGAAGCCAGATAGCCCTTAGAAAGATTTTTACCATGTTTAAACCCGATTATTGAAGATCATTTAGTGGTTCGACTCCAGAGACAGCACGGTCACACCTATTTTTGCTTAATAGCAACTGTGTTAGCGCTGTTGTATTCTGGTTTAAAGGCAAGGCGTGCCTACTCGGTCTTCGGTACCATTGCCTTGTCTTGCCACTTACCATCAGGTGAACTGCATGCTCATTTACTCCTTCCGTTTACTAAAAAAAACTTTATATCGATATAAAGATATACAAAGAGATATATATCACGTTGAAATCCTGCCCTGTTTTTATAGCATCGTTACCACCTATTACATACCATAACGCGAGGAACAGATGATCGTTAAGATTGGTCCCCACTCTACCCAACACCCTGTCCCCTAAAATGGGGCAAGTTGGGTCAACGTGTAACTACATTACGCGATATTATCACGTGTTTATCTTGATGGAAAGGTAAATGAAAAAGTTTGGATGAAATGTTTAAGTTTTTACGATGATTTGGACAAAAAATGGACTTTTAATTGTTTGGATTGTTTAGAAGTGACTTGCAGTACTTTTTTGTTTTATGAAAACGTTTTTATGATGTGTTTAAGTTTTACGACAATTGTTGTTTAGCTTTTAGGTGTTTGGATTATTCTGTTTGAAAAGACTTAAATATGTAACTTAAATACCTACATGGGTTATTTAAGCTTATTTGCTTACAATTTATATAATATATTAATAATAACCACAACAAAAGATAAACCATTCCGTTCAGAATATCAGTGTAAAAAGTACAACAATTGTGTACAATGATAAATTTAATTATTCCCGTCGAATATAAGGCGTTCCCCATTGGTCGCTACCGAATTAATGTCACCCATTTGTCACCAACCGACGACCAATGGGAGCGCTCGGTTTGAAAATGGAACACCAGAAATGTCACTGACGGCTTATGTAAGCCGCTATTGTGCGTAAGGTATTGTTCGGTACTTATAAAATGTAATGGCGCGTACGGGTGACGTTGAGTTTATTTTTTTTAATTGTACGATTATATCTATACCTACAAATACATGAAATTAGAGTGTATGTTTATAATGTTGAAATAACTGGGTTTTATTAATTATACCTAGGTGTAGGTATAGTAACTATAGGGATAAGTATGGTATCTACTTATAACAAAAAAAAAACAATTATTAAGATTTTTGTCTACTTGTCTGTTTGTTTGTGATAATCTTCAAAATGGATAGATAGCTGATTTGAATTAAAGTAATATAGACTTATTTTATTAGGTGTAGAAAATGATTAAGGGTTGAGCATAAAAACATTAAAATCTATTTATTGTTCGGCGCGCGTCCCACTTTGTTTAAACTGTTGAAGGTATATTTTTTAAATGCGGGTGAAACTGCGGGAGTCGCCTAGTGTAATAATATGTAGTTCCTTTATAGGCCCAAGGAACTGAACGATCTAAGATTAAACGTTTATTCGAAAAAACGGTATTTGATCGCCAAAAGTTTTTATGCGTATCTAAGCATTTTAAAACATAAGCATATGTATCTCTTGTATTCATAATAGCGATGACGTTGTTCACTTGAACGGATAAAATTGAAAATTACAGCTTGTGCCGTAAATAATACATTTTATTTTCATACAAATATTTCATGAAATACATATTCCTTTCCACAGAAGTAAAATCACAGCGATTTAAATATTGCGATTTCATAGCATTCACTTGCCCCACATTGAACATCCGCGTACTTTCGAGCAATATCTTTGGACAATACTTCAACACAAACACGAGATAATGCACGTTGATATCAGAATATGAAAACGAGCTGCAAATAAAGGAAATACGTAGCACAATACGAATAATTTTTACACTCATCACGGCAAATGAAACAACAAAAACGACACGATTTCGGTCCAAATCAAGCGTGACTTTTAACAAAGGGAGCAGTGTGCGTTGAGCAATCGCGTATGATCCGGCCAAATTGCAGAGGCAGTTCTATAACAATGGGACGCAAGAGTAGCGTGAAATTACGCTCGGTCGGGTTATAGCCTAGTGTGCCGATTGCCCCGGGTCGGTGGAAATAACATGGCTGTATCATTGTTATACAAAACTGCAGCTGTTCTCTTCCCTAAGGGTAAAAAAGATGTTTTGTGCGCTTTTTTCGATACGGAGCCCTTTTAGCGGTCACCGGGACAGACACACGCCTCCCGTTGGATACATTGTGCGAGGGAAATGTGTTATGGGAGAGTGTCGTGGGCTGAATTATATTTTATTCATACATCTGCTATTTTGGATTTAATCCTTATATATAGGTAATGATGGGTAGATTACTCATAGGTGGAGAGCACTGAAGGGTTGTGTTTTTAATATATAAATGTTACAAACTTTTAAATTACAACTGACATTTTTTAAACTCTTAGAAATGTTGTATGAACAATTTCAATTCGTGAAAATCAGTTTATTTTTCCTTTATATCTTTGTATGTGAATGAGTCTGATTTGATAAAATTTCTAATCAAGAATAGCTACTTGTAATAGATAATTTCTTCGTAAACATTTAATTCACGGGCAAAGGCAGGCGTTATTCTAGTTTATAAATATACCAACGATCACAAGCACCCATTCAAAAAACTATTATTATTTTATTCCATTCAAGACTGTCGCTTACCCTTTAAGCACCCAAGCGGCCATCTTGTGCTCATTATGCGCCATTTTGAATAATCCTTTATCGAAGGAAGGACACGGCAGATGTGTTCCATACCCTGGAGAGACTCAAGTGTTGTGTAGATTGTGATTAGTGACGGACGATTTATATTTTAATATCATGTAGAAATTTAGAGGACTCTTCTGTATCTCGAGGTCGTCTCGTTCATTGTTAGTTTCAAGAAGTCGCAAGTAAGTGGATTTTAAAGTCGTTTTGTACATAGTGTATGTTTGCAAGCTTGATGAATTAGTTATAAAGAGGTATTAATAAGATAACGCGTTAAAAGCATCGAGAAATGTGTAAGATACGAGGCTTTCTTAAAAGAAACTTGCGTCCGTTTTGAATTTTTGTACAATTTGACGATTTTTCGGCAAAAATTGTCAAATTATTGACAATTCAATGTCAGGTTTCTCAAATTTTCATTGTTGGTAGTCAAACATTTGGTTAGGATGATAATATTTATTAATAAGTGACGTACGAGTATCAATAGCTACTTAGATTACTGACAAATTTACTTACATAAGGACGAACAAATATTGGTTTTGGTATTTCCAACTTGATTCTTGGATGACACTAAGGTCTCCATATCTACTATGTTGATACTAATCACGTTATTTACTTTAATAGGCCTACGGAGGTACCTTAAATACATATAATATGTAAATATAACGTCTTGTTTCGCTGGGCCAGTAATCATTGGTCTCAATATAGGTCACTGGGTTACACTAGTTGCTATGGATCAACATAGATGGGTGTAACCTAAACAATTCTGACACTTTACTGTTCCTTTATATTTTGATTCTGTCTACTTTTATAACATCGTCGTGGCTCTATTGATAGTATGGTGAGTCCTAGTTCTTTCAAGGCGCTTTTTCTCAGTCTTCCATGTGGCAACGGAGCTAGCAGATAGACAAGATTTCAGTTCTATCTGGGGTTCGTTATAGAAATGTATATAGGTGACAGTGACCTCTTGCCATCAGATCGGAATGCAGACCATTCTTATTTGCTACTTTACATTAATAAATATCTTAGGTAAAATTACTTTTAAGTTATTAATATTAGAAATGATCTAACCTAACTTAACCTATACCTACTTAGATATATAAATATTTCTGCTCTAGCACTCTACTATGGTAGAGTCGTAGCAATCACTCATCCCAAATCCGCTGTTCGCATCTAATTACCGAATTAAGAAATCGTGGCCGATATCTCTCGTTAGACAATAAAGCTATCATTAATCACTGGGCATTAGTCCCGCAATCATTAATGATGATATTGGGTGCTTTGCTTTCGGGTTTATGTTAGGCGTAGGTGACAAGCGGAAAGCGGATAGAAGTTCATTATCATATATGGAAGGTAGGTTATTATAAACGTAGATTTAATAAAAATATAAGTTCATACAGTTGTGAATTATAATTTCAATGTGCTTTGTTAAATGCTGAGGTCACTTTCAATTAGCTACTTAATCATTACTCATATCAGATTTTACCTTTTTAGTACGTACTCGGTTAAATGTCTGCCATATTTTCATCTGTCATGTGCATGGCTTTCATCCTAGAATACGTATTTTTGATCTACTTCTTTTGTTTGGTTATCATACAATAATAGTAAGTAACTATAGGCAATTTAATTAAATTAAAAGTAGATAATTATTGTGGTAGTCTCACCATAATTTCACTGTGGTGGCTTCACTACGTCTGGAAGGCGTTCATAAGTGTCTTAAAACTAGTTCTGCATTCCGGGAACTAACTTAAAACGGATAATTTATTTTCCTTTACTGATATTTATAATATCGGAATTACGTTTATGAAAATACTCTAAAAGAAGTTAATAAGTACCTTAAACCCTTGACAAATATATGGATTTCAAATCCAGCTTAATTTACATCAAGTATGGATTACTGATAATTTGATAAACCAATCCGCTACACATTTAAACCCTCCACCACTTGTACCACACAACATCGAAACATAATCCGCTGCTACACATTTATACAACCGCCTATGACTTGTCCCACACAACATCGAGATATGGAGCAGAAGAGCGGGGGCGGGGCGATCGTGATTGTGCTCGAACACTGTACGTGTTGTAATTGTTGATCATTAGATTTACTGGTAATCACCCCGTGGGTTGTCTTAAGGTTCTACGCCATTATCTGATCACAATGATAGCTTTACAATTATTGTACGATTATTTTCTGGTCCTAAATATTTCTTTGTTATCGCTTTTTATGGGTGTTTGTGGTTATGTGATAATTGTAAGAAATATTAAATCAAATAAATATTGATATCGATTTCTTTAATATTTGTATCTGTCGCCTAATAAAATAATTATGTTGGTAAACTTGCACAACGTTTTATAAGTCTTAAGAACAGTTCGCGTAGTGGAGCAGTCACTACACTAGCCAAGCATAACACAGAGGGTTTCAGGTTAAATCCCTGGCCAAACAAAGTTCTGAATAATGAATTTGTATTTCTGTCTCAACTCTAGAAAGAGTTAAGATATCACATTTTATTTGCATTTTATTGAATCTCGTCCTTTATTGTAAGTAAAATACACAATATTCTGTAAATGTAAAGAAGTCTTAAGAAAGAAAATTAAAGTGGTGTATGCTTCAGGCTACCTCAATTTTGTTGGACACTAAAAGAATTAGAACCAGATTTCGTTTAATAGCAAAACCGTACTTGTGCTTGCAGAGATAATAAGTGAGGGCTACATAGTTGTAGGTACTCCAAGCCCATTTTATTGTAAGTAGTGGTAGTAGTAGCTAGAAACTCGGCCTTTCAATCAGGGGTCTGAGATTCGAATCTCAGACATGAACCTGTAATTTTACAAAGTTACATGCGCAATAAAAATTAATTACCAAAGCCTTAAACCGCGAAGGAAAACATCATGAGAAAGTCTAAACCACTGAGAATTCTTTAAAAAGTTATGAATGGTGTGTGAATAGGTCAGCGCAGTGGACTTATAGTTAAACCTCTAAGGAAAGATGATTTCTCAGCAGTGGGACAGTAACAACGATCCCTATTTGCTACTTCTATTACCCAAGTACACTTTGTCTCTATAGTTTTACAGCAATCTCCAAATTCGTTACGCTAGATACTATATTTTCACGGTAATAGTTTAATACTCCGTTGTACCAACGTAATATAGGGCCTAAGATGCCCGTTAGCTTATTAATCCACTTATGTTTAAGGTATAGTCTTCTTATGTACGAATTAGAAACTAACTTGCATAATGTATATCTTTACGGTGCATAAAATGACACGGTTCGGCGTTGAAACTAGGGTTGGCTGGACTTTGAGTAGATAATACTTAATTAAAACTAGTTACTGAACGAAACTGGTTTGTTAGGCGAATTGAAAACCGAAACTGAACGAGATCCTTTAGTTTTTGTCCTAGTTTCAACCTAATCTAAACCGAAATGGAAAGCTGATTAAAATTACTGACCGACGGAAACTGGTTAGGACGAAAACCAAAGGATCTCAGTTCAGTTTCGGTTTTCGATTCGGCTAACAAACCAGTTTCGTTGAGAAACAAAACGCGAACATTTGGTTTCTGTCCTAGTTTCGACATAAACCTAAACCGAAATTGAAACTTTTTTAGAGTTATAGAAAATGTACACAATTCACTGGAATTTACAGACTTATAAGATCACTTGCACAACTGTCTATTTTATTTAATAGGTGTTGTCGATAAAATACTAATTTAATTTGGTTTATTTTTGCAAACAAAATGACAGAACAACTGCGAAGCAATCGTATTAATATAGCCGAATGCTACCCGAAAGTTCATGAATGTACCTATATTTCGACCATGCGGAAAGATTCCATATCCGTCATATGAAAGAAACCAACAGCTATTTAGATTTAAATTTCCATAAACCGTATATTTTGGCACGATTTTGAGGGGTTCATGGACCTCACAACCTCTTCTTCGGACCGCGTCTGGTAGTAATGCATCCGTGGCCAGCTGGCCATGCTAAAGTAAACTCCAATCCTATTTAGAAGAAGTCTACGGGCAGTAACTAGTCGTCATTAAGGGCATTATACGCTCTCTTATATCGTCATACTAATAAAATACTTCTGTTTATCACAACTCCATTTCGTCAATTGTATTTTTTCAATCGTTCAATAGTTAGTTTTTCGTCCATTTTTCGTCAATCGTAATATTGCCAGCCCTATTCTCAAGGCAACGCGGTGTGTCGGCGTAGCGTCAAAATTACACATTCGGCCGGTAATTTGATGTAAAGTTAAACAAATTACTGTTTAATAGAAGTAGACCAACGACCGAGCCCGAAAACATGGTCAGGTGGTTCCGACCTTGTTTATTTATAATACAGATAAAATATGATACATATCTAATGTACGAGCAAAACATAAACATTAAAGTCTATGGTTTGTACAGATTAATAAAAAAAAAAATTACCAAAAGTAAAATCAATTTAAAATTAATAGATCTTTTGTTTAATTTGCACGAGTATTTAACGACTTTATTGAATAATTCCGTTGTGTGCACGCTTAAATTTTTTGACGTAATCAACGTGATTTTTATCAATGGACAGAGTGATATGAGAACAAGACAATTTATACTCGTACGAAACGACGTCGCATTGTATTACAAAGACATTAAGTTACAAACATAATACATTGAATTTTAATTAAATTAACCAAAATGTATCAATAAGTTATTGGTGAATAACTGAAATCAAAAAAACCAGCGTCGATTTAATAATAATCTGTATGGATTTAGAAGACAGGAAAACGAATAATAACTTAGCATGAATGTAGGATATGTAGACACGTACCTAAATAAAATTAATCTGTTTGCAATTTCTGTCGTTTTTACTAAAAGTAAATTAAAGTACAGGTATAGAAGGTATATATGAGTAAAATACTATGATTAACATTTTCATCTGTCTGTTTATTAGTTTGGTTCTGGAACATCTGAACCCATTTTGATGCGAATTTGACTGGGCTACTTTTATTTTAGAAATGAATAAGAGATTCGCACAAAAAAAAACAAAAACCCATAAAATCAATTTTGACAAAATGATATGACTTTAGGTTAATATTATCGCGGAATTGATACATTTTGTTATGTAACGGATACTCTCGATACGAAATTTAGATTTCTTAGTTGCCGATATTTCGACTCAAAATTTGTCAAAATTGTTGTAGGTATACCTATAATTTCGCCTTTGTTTTGTTACCTGTTACATTTTTAAACGCGAATGAAACCGCGGGGCGCAGTAGTGGTTACTAAGAAATCCAGCTCAATCTGATTTCGGAGATCAACGGTAGATTGTGTCATCGTTCCAAACACCTACCATTACATTACTCAATTAACTCGAGCGTATAATTAACTACGTACGAAATTTCAATAATCAATCTCCGAAGAAAGTACTGTTAGCACATAGACAAGTGGATGAAGATGGTTCATAAAAAATAATGGGTGCCGTGGATCAACCGAGTTGGAGTAACACTGACTCGTGGGGCTGTTAAAACAGCGACAAGCCACAGCCGGATCGCGAGAGGGAATAACGTAGTATTTTCTCTAGCAGAATAATAATAATCTCAATAAACAAGTCCGTGATGCTGTAACTTGGTAAAACTTTGAAGTAAAAAAATTGATCTACTATTTATTTCGTAATTTTCGAAGACTCGTTAAATATATAGTAACTGAGTATCTAGAACTTTTTTTAAAAGATGGAGTAGCAAACAAGTATCAAATCCACTTGTTCCTAAGTGCCTGAGACTAGAATCCTACCTGTAGTCCATTTGTGATGGACCTCCCCCTTGCTACCCCTGACGACTAAGGTGAAATGCCTCGCATAAATATTCCCTTACCACACCAGAAGTTTTAACCAGAAGTTAGTACATGTTGTTAGGCAGAAATAGGCGTGGCGTTAGCGCCGTCGGAATCGAACCACTAGATTCTCCCTTCAAATACCGCATATACGACCGCTCGTTTTATGGCCCCAACTGAACAAGTTGCATGTATCGAAAATCGTGACAGATGCTCAGATGCGATCGTGTGAATTTGATAGTGAAATATAAAGTTGGACTTGTAACTACCGGTACCGCCTGCATACAAATTAACTTTTACTTAATTATATATTCGCTTGACGCAATACCTCAGTGGCACTTCTTGGCGGAAATTATATTTTATAAAGGTCGTAGAACACTCCTTGATTCGATTGTGATAGTACTGTCTAATTCTTAGCAGTTTCCACTTTAAGGTAGATATATTGTCCTACTATTTTATTAAAGAGTCTTCTAAGTAAGCAAGTCTTCTTGTGGCTAGCAAAATACAGTTTTCACTTTGTTCTCAGAGATTTTTGCATAATGGAAGTAGCAAATGAGTATGTGGTCCATTTGATGATAATAGGTAACTGATGCCAATGGACCTCTGTACATGACCAAAGATAGTATCAGAATCTTACCGAGGTCGACTATAAATGCGTCCACGTAGATCACGGACTAAGTTGAATTTTCTAGGGTACATATATCTTTAGAGTATGAGATAGCATGAAATAGTAATATTTGATAATAGATACATACCTTCTGGAAACAAATATACTGTACTAATTTGAAATTCGGCCTCTCAATCTGAGGATCAAATCCCAGAGTCGTCTGATTTTTCTAAGTT
>DWRA01004538.1:0-10752 GCA_018250295.1 Spathilepia clonius
ACTCTCAAGTGTACATGTTTCCTCACGATGTTTTCCTTCACCGTTATAGCAAGTGATAATAAATTTGTAATACGCACATAACTTTGAAATATCAGAGGTGCGAGCCTGAGGTTCGAACCTCGGACCCCTCGACTGAGAGGTCGTGATTCAACCACTAGGCTATCACTGCCATTTTTTGTTATTAAAACATGATTCATTATTACTAACAATAAAAAATAACGGTAATTAAATATAGATCTGATTAATATTTTCCTCGCCATCTATTGTGTACTATGCGAAAAGAGATGGCGCCACGCGTATCGAAATTATCTAAACATTACGTTTAGTCCAGTTTCGAACCAAAATTTGAGAAGCAAAACTTTTTAAAACCTTTCCAGTGTAGGAAAAAGGTTCATCTAACTGACCGGTCGGGTGTTTACTAGTCACCCAGTGTAGAGAATTAATCTTTGCCAAATTAAATTTTCAATACCAATTTCCACAATTTCCTAGCTGCTAGAGGACAAGTGGAGGAGAAAACGAAAAAGTCTTCTTCTAATGTTGACTTATATCTATATATTATACTATACTATTGAGCTATATTATTACTGACATATTATAACTTGATTTCCTTTTTCTTCGTTTTATTGCTCGAGCAATATCTGCAACATGTTGCTATTTTTGATTTTTGAAGATTCAAACATGGACTACAATACTACTACTGAACCAATACGACAGAATTTACGCTATTAACATATTTTAAAACATACACCTATATACGTGCAATGTAACTAATAGATGTACTTAGCCCAGATGCATTGCAATGTAACTTAAGCATACCTAGGTAATAAAAATAACAAATTTCTTACGTTTTTGCGAGTATGAGATTTGTGCAATTGATAAAAGTTACTACTATTCAATCAAATGATAATGAATTGTAAAAGATGAAAAGTTATATCACAATAAGTAGTGATTTAATCTCAATTCATGTAACAAATTGATTATGATCTATTATCAGATTGCGCAACATTGCTCCATTTTTATATGAAGGGGCGGATCAGAGGTATTGCGACTATTGAGTATTAAAATAAATCTAAAACAAAATGAAGTTATTAAATTAGTTTCTTCAAATGAAATAAACACACAAAGCAATTTGTGTTATAGTTTTTGTATATTTGTGTTCGTATCATTTTGTGCAGGCTTAAATATTTGTCGAAAACAATGCGACTGTGAGATCCTTATTTTAATATCCTTTTTTAGTTCAATTAATCCAGACTCCGGATATTCCTATAGGATTCGTTTATGATTCATTTATACCGTTTTTTCCTATATTTCTTTCTAATTTTTTTGATATCCAAGTGTAAGAAGCAATATCCCTCGTTTTACATTAGATTGTTATTTACTAGCGCTCAGACCGGCACTTATTAAAAAAAATTACAGTAATTCAATGCCAATGAAATATATCATAATAATTATTAAACCATTATTCATAAGTGTTGCATTTAATATTTAAAGTAGAAAATTTAGGGTTAGTAGACCTTAACACCCCGAGAAAAAACTAAGGTTAATACAGCGAAAGTTGTGCGACTACAAAGTTTAAAGACATTGACGCATTTGCGATAGACTTCAGCTAGAACTAATGTTCTACCTATGTTGACCAGTTAATCTTATTGCTACTTATATCTTATAAAAATGTAAACACTATATCGTCAGGAAAAGTACGTACACAAATATTATTTTCATTCATTTATCCCATAACGAGTCTTCTGAGAGAACTTTTGATACTTTTGCATAGGAAATTTCTTCAATTATTTCGATAGCTTGACTGCAATTTATATATTTCGGTGAATACAAGTTCATACTGAGTTAAAATGGATTGATCATGTTTAGGATAAGTGGATAGCAAAAATTGAACCGTAATTAGTGTAGAACTTTCTAAAAAGTAAAACAATATCATAATCTAGTCTTATCACGGTTGCCGGAGATGGGTTGGTTATTTGCCGCTGGTTATAGGTGTAATATGGGGGTTTCTTTTGCCGCTTCTTCTCCATAACGAACCTGGCAAAGTGGAAATAAATTAATGAAATTTAAATTAAATGTGTGATTAACATATTTTTACTTTAATCTACTTGGGTTATAATATATATTTTATTATTTGATTAATAATAACGCGGGATCGTGTGCCAATTTTTAAACGTTCGTTCGTTTTAGCGGGAGTGAGATTGGTGCAACTCAAGTGTTGCTACTATTGAATGAAATTATAACCAATTCTAAAAAAATATAGACAATGATCGGAACTACTTATCTTATCTCAGTACATGGAACATTTGATAACGATTGTTTATCAGTTTGCGCAACATTGCTCCATTTCTATATGAAGGCGTGTGCCAGTGCAGTTTGGAGTATTAACAACAAAACCACTAAAACAAAATCTAATGTTTATTTTTACTTAGGCAACAAAGACTAAAATGTTAGCGTTAAATCTATTTTGTATATTGGTGTTCGTTTCGTATTGTGTAGGTTCAAATATTTGTCCTAAGCAATGTGACTGTGATGTGGACAATGGCTTGAATAGGGCTATATGCTCGGATCAAAACATTATCAATGTTGGCGTGGGAGTGCCTAAAGAAGTCCAAGTGTATAGTTTAACCCGTAATGTTATAAGTGAATTAGATAATTATTGTTTTAAGGTAAGTTGTGTACTTTTGTTTTTCCTGCAGCGTTTTCCTATGTAGGCACTTTATTTATGACAATAGATAATTAACTTGAAAATCAATCAAATCGTGATTCACACATAACTATCTACGTTTTCGATATAAAAGACACCTTTACGGCACATTACAATACATTTAAGCAAAACATTACAATACCAATAAGATTCTTTCATTAAATTTTAATTATTTTAATAATAATTAAGCTGCAGCCCATTAAAGTCAAACAAATTGTTCTCTGAAGTTCTAGAAAGTATTTTCCGTACAAAAACTTAGCGGTTCGTTGCAAACAAACTGCTGTTACAAACAAATTATCAGTAATACGAAACTTAAAGCGCTTTTTATTGCCCTTCATTTACCGAACCTGAAAATAAAATGCAGATTATACAACTTATCATCTCTTTTCTTGCAGGAACTTGGCTACACTTCATTGGAAGTTTTAACTCTATCTTATAATTTAATCTTCTGGATTGGACTACACGCATTTTCCGGACTAGACAAACTAGTTCATTTAGACGTCAGTAACAACAGACTGAGATACATACCATCCGATTTATTTTGGGATACTCCGAAGTTAGACATTCTTGATCTATCGTCCAATGTCTTCGAATCAGTCAAAAATGAACCATTTTTGATGCATGACAAATTGCAGGTAAAACGCGTATAATTATAGCATAACGCGTATAGTTATAGATATGTATAGTTAGGATAGAAATTGCTTTGCAACGACCCTCTACCAATCTTTATGAAGGTATATATTTTAAACCGCGGTTGCGAAGTAGTTTTTATCCTAACTTTACAACATGCATTTCCACAAAATAACGCCTGATACTATTAACTATTTAATTTTGGTATTTTTACTGAATATTTTTATTCATTTATTTTTCAGGTGCTCAACTTACATAATTGCCGTATAAAGTCCCTCCCGAATCGATTGTTTACAAGATTACCTAACTTACGAAAGCTGGATTTAAGTGATAACTACATGGTTTCGTTACATATAGACACATTACGTCCAATGCGAAAACTAGAGAGATTAGAAATAAGGAACGATTATTTGCAATGTAATCCTGATTTTATAGCAGTGGAAACCTGGTTGGTGTCGCACGGCATAGCTTATAAGAAGCAATGTGAGAAGAAACTACCCAAGATGTCCGAAAAGATGATAGCAATAGAGAGCCCGCCAAAAGAAGACGTCGATATTAGTGACATATGGAATATGACAAGTAATGAAAATGTAACAAAACCTTTGGAACCTGAACAACCTCTTTCCCCATTCAATAAGTTTGATGAAGATTTCTCAGCCATTCAAGCCTTTGTTATAGGTCTTGAAGTTGGGCTCGCGATAGGTATCGTAGCAACGTACGTTTGGCTAAGGAAATTTTGCAAGTGCGGTCAACTAAACTGCACGCGTCCTCAAACTGGAAGACAAAGACGAAGAAGTCGTCGGATCGCCGACGGGGATATGCGAACGAATTTGTTGTGGAGTACGGTGGTAAACCCAGACTTAGCGACGCCGCCGATATTGCGGCGGCAGTTGTCATTGCCTGACAGGAGTCCACCGTTTCCGGTGTACGGATTGCCCGGCATCGGTGATGCCTCCGTACAAGCAGACGCTATCCGATTTGAAGATCGAGCGGAGACACCTCCGCCCCCTTACAATGAGTGTCGTATAGACGTTTCATAGAATTTAAGTGTGTTACAGTAATCTATATGAAATTGCTGATAAATACGACACAGTTGTGATATAAAAATTGTTAGCATTAACAAACTTTGACGTTACTGTACATAAAAAATCAATATAATTCGTGACGTAAAATAGTCATAAAAATGGAGGTAAAAAAAACGGAGTGTGCGATTGTGTTGTTTTCCATTGCATCGGCGGGCAACTCGTACCGCTTGACTTGCGGTAGTGCTCTACCTCAATGGCGGGCACTTTAGTAATCGTTGCAGCTACGCAATCGCATACAAAATTGCGGTTTCTAGAATTAAAACAAATAAATTAGCTGTTCCTCGTCACTCCGCGAGATCTTAAATTTGACAGCTTAAAAATGCGTTCGGTAGATACACGATTCATTTTACGCGTCATTGCAACTTTTTAGCAACAAATTGTTTATCAATTTTTGCTGTAGGAAGGTAAATAATTGCGGCAGTATTATTATTTAATGGAATATAGAAAAAGTATTCGTTGCACATAAAAATCACACCCATAGACATTAACTTTATTATTTATTGATTGTGATATTTTATACTTTACGTTTACTTGTAGAATATTGATAAGATAAATAAGAGAATTAAACTTTAATCTTATAAGTATCTTCGTTGTGAAATAGAAATAAGTCTTTGTGCTTATATATAGATGTTATTGTGTGAATTCAACGTCCTCTTGTTTCTCCTTTTTAATCAAAATTTATTTCACTTATGTGAAAAATTTCTCGTCCTGTTAAATTGGACATATTTTTTCCGTTACATTTAATTCTTACAAATCGATAGATAGATAACAAAAAATTAAAATTAGATCAGCATTTTGACAGGCAACCTAGCTTAAACATGTTGCTTAATATGATCTCATTAATATTATTTATCAACAAAAATATTTTGACTAAAAAGGAGATAGGCATTATAAAAAGGAACCTTGTAATAAATTGTGTCACTGTCCGATCGTAAATAACTTTCATGCGAAGTTTAGATACTCGCCGAGTGCAGTACAAAGAAACACGAATACGTGCATGTAAATTACTTACTCGAGTGTATTCCATATTCGCCACGACACTCGTCCGTTGCTTGAATTGTGTAGGTTTTTAGCATGAATAAAAGAATTAAGTGTTTGTTATCGTGCGCGGCGTTTACATAATTGTCATTGTTGAAATGTTCGCGAGTATCTAAACGAGGTATCAAAGACAGTACAAAGAGAAATATAATCAGTCAATAACATTGATTTTTTCTTATAGTTGCAAACATCTTCATAAACTATAAGAATTATCGTATCGTATATCCTAGAGTATTAAGTTTATGTCGTGTAGTACTAGTATAGTGAAATAAATTAATGATTGGCAAAATAAAACAAATAATTGAGAATATTAAACACCTTTATAAATACCATTATCACATTTGTTTTAACACATCTGATATAATCTGTCATATTAATATAAAAATTATATCCTAAGTCAGACTCGTTGAATTTAATATAAATTCTTTATAAAGATAAAATATTAAGATAGATAAAATTTAGGTAACTATATAAACTTTTGTACATTAAAATAACACAACCTCATGGCAATTGTAGTATGATCACACTGAAGACAAACTATGGCATTCCCATGGCAATATATATTTTTTCATTTCATTCAATAATATTTATATATTTTTACAATAACCTCAGTGTATTTAATTTAAAAATTAAAAACAATTTTATACAATTCATTTTAATTTCATCTTAAAAATGCATTATTAATTATGGATAAAGAATCAAACTCTTATCTTAATATAACTATTTTTGTCAGTTTAAAAAAGTTCATAAAATACTATCTTACATGCTTATTATTACGTGTAAAGGAATGTACGTATTGTATCAAAAAGTTGCATATTGTATAAGACTATACTAAAATAGATAGAAATACATCCATTTTGGTTTTTAGAAAAGGAACATTGCAAAATGTGTGAGTAAAGACTTGAGAAAATATTTTAGGGTGTAGTGTATCCTTCAATTCGCGCCAAAACCTGACTCCCCTCCCGTCGTCTTCTCATACCGATGTATATAAACAAAATAATAGATTATTCAATGATCACTCCATATATTTTGTAGGTTTATTTAACGTAGCTTCAAGTTTATCAAATATTTCAGTACTATTTCCACATACACACATAGAAAACGAACAGACGGACTGACACAGCGGGAAACTTTCTTTTGCACTATAATGTATAGTGTACAGGTTTTATTTATAATATTCTTTTAAATATTAATGATAGGCCTTATATTTATATTGAATCTTCCTGATATACATCAAGAGAGTCCGAGAGTTGGTAAGAACCAATTTTGGGTAGAATTCTATTGTGAAACCATAGCTTTTCGTCGACTCAACTCTCATACACTTCACCCTAAGTTTTTTTACTTTGAATTAATTAAAGGACTGATGTATAATTACACAACACAAATATTAAGTATCATGTTATTATAAAAATGCGTTCATCAAAATGCTATCCAGAATATTGCCTTTAATTTATTTGTTTATTGCCCATGGCACTAATTAAAAAAATATATATTAAAATAAATTTTTTGCTTGTTTATAATTTAAAGTAAGGGAGATATATTTATCCGAAACGTTCCAACTTAGTCCTCATGAATAGTGACACACCTGTAAACGACTACAGGTAGAACGCTAATCTTATGTAGATTTGACTACAAATGTCCATGAGCGGCAATTGCCTTTACTATAAGTGGACTGCATTATTGTTTGTAATATGTAAAAAAGAAACTGATACTATAAAACTACTATTCAGATCTTTAAAAATCCTTACAGTAAACCATGAGCAACAAACATATTGTAGATAAATTTGTACAAACAGTTTTTGTAAGTCTTATGTCTAAAAACACTTAACATTAAATAATCCAAATAACAAAACAGGCACATTGTGGCATTTGTTTGAATGCAATACAAATCATTATATGTTATTATTTTCAAATTCTATTATCAATTTATCTAATCGTAAAGAGACAACTATTTTTAGGCTTATCTTCGACTGTCTATTTGTCCATTGTTTATAACTAAAAATGTCTAGGAAAACGTGAACATTTTCCTGATAATCTATAATAGTTATGTCGTCACTGGAAAGGCAAAATGACTAACATGTCAAAAGGCCCTTTGGCGCGTTAGTCATTTTGCTTTTGACGATACCATACTTAGTAGTATTCAACATTATGTTCACCGAGATTCTGTTCATTATAATGCCGTATGGCAATGATTTTTACCATAGATTGAAGGAAATGCAAGCTACGCGAATATGCAGCTCATGAGTATTGTAGTTACTGCTCTGCGTCGTATAACTTAATTTGTCTAGCTTTGTCAAATAAATATTGTGGATTAACTTAACATTAGACCAGAGTTTCCCAAAGTGCTTATACAGTTAACGTTCACGTAAATCCGGCTACTAAGAAAATTAAATTCAAGTATTTTCCTCCTAGAATCGCGTCAATTTGCGAAAAGAAATAAGCCTATAAGTCACATTAATTAATAACACAATGTATAACTATGTTTATTTTTTTTAAATAAGACACTTAATTTCCTTTTACTTATAGCCAGTTTTTAAATTTACCGTTGATATAAAACGTCAAGCCTACACGACACAACTTTGAGAAACCCTGAAGTAAACCACGAAATTGCTCATAGAACTTAAACTCCAAAGTCTATTCACTCATCATTGTCTAACGCGAGCTGACTGATATTCACGTAGTCCGGGTGTTGGGAGAACACTTCGACGAGTTTGCCGAAGGAGGGCCGTAGATCGGGACTATACGCCCAGCAGTCCAACATCACTTGGTAGATCTCGTCAGGACAGTCTTCTGGCCTTTCGAGTCGCTGGTCGCTTTCCACTAATTGTATTGCCTGTGAAGAGAACTTAATATTAATCAGATATTAAGGCACCTACGCCACATGTATTTCTGGCTTTGGCAACAGTGTTAAACGCTACTGTATTCTGGTAGTGTGGCAAGACTTACTTATCCGGTGCGTTCCAACTGAGTCTTCAGGGCTCGCTACGCATTGATCAAATATCAACCTCTAGAACTCTTAACCTTATCTGTGGTTGATTACAGGTGTCCAAGAAGGAAACGAGCATGCAGTTCACCTGGAGATAAGTGGCAACTGCCGTCCATGGACATATGTAATCCACTCCAGATAAGATTCCTACCTGAGGTCAACCACAGATGCGTTGTTACCCCTGAGGACTAAGTTGGAAGGTCTCGGACAAGTGAGTCTTCCTTACCGCACCGTTCAAACAAGAAGACAGCAGCGCGTAACCCTGCTGTTATTAAGCAGTGTTTATAGGTGGCGGTGGTGCCGCCGGAGTCGAACCACAACAGGTCTTTGAACGTAGAAACGCAATACGCACCTCGATCCCCTTCTTGTCGCCGTAGGGCTGCTTGCCGTACGAGAACATCTCCCAGAGCGTGACGCCGTAGCTCCAGACGTCGCTGGCGTGGCTGAAGGTGCCGTAGTTGTAGGACTCCGGCGCGTACCACTTGATCGGCCACTTGCCGCCGCGGCTCGCCGTGTAGTACGAGCTGTCCGTGGACAGCGCGCGGGACAAGCCAAAGTCGCTGATCTTAGCTTGGTGTCTGCAACGAATTGCGAATATTACACGTCGATAAATGTAGTGTATTAAAATTAACAAGTGGTACTTCTTGTTATGTAACGGGTACTCACGACACGATGTTTTGATTTCTTAAGAAATAAAAAAAATCGTATCGTGAGTACCCGTTACATAACAAAATGTATCAATTCCGCGATAATTTTAGCCTAAAGTGGTACTTCATTGAATGGTTTGTCATTTTCACCGTGATATAAAAAAATATAGGAATAATGCAATAAAAAGGCTAAAAAATACTTTGAATAAGTAAAACAAAATATTAGCTTAGTACTTTTTATTATTCGCAATTTTACCCACAAATTACCGAATAAACTTTTCTCTTTCTTTAAACGATTATAAATACTTGATTTAATTAATAGATAATTGATTTGGAATTACTATTTCGAATTATTTAGGAGTGATTTTAAATAGACATAAATATACAATATAATTTGATCAATACAAAAATTTCAATCAATCAATATCATTTTAATCTCAATCTGTACTTAAATTTGGTGACAAGAGTCTATAATGTAGTAGTTATTTAACATCATCTAACTACTACACTATCACAAGACAAAAGAGACAAATTTCGCGTTAAAATGCCTCGTGTTACGCGAATTCCTTACTTAAGTACTTTTATCTGTTCTTACTTAAGAAATTACTTCTCTTTTTTCAGCAGAATATGTTATACTGCATATAGTGTTCTGAGAATTGAAGGGATTGTTTTAAATGATTCGTATTTTTGTATTAAGTATGTTTAATCGTAAACCCCGATATACGCGAATTTCACTTAACGCGATTTTGTTCAGAACGTATCCGTCGCGTAAAACGAGGTATTACTGTAATACAATGTACCCTGCGGTTTAATACGCTTTAAAAATGTAACATGATGGACGTATAGCAGAAGTTGGTAGAACCTTTTGAGCCAAATAACCAATTTTTGCCAAATAACAACAGTGTTAAGCGCTGCTGTATTCTGGTTAGATGGGAAAAGGAGACTTACTTATTGAAGGAATTTCAACTTAGTCCTCGGGTGCAGCAATGCATGTGTGGACGACTTCAGGAAGGATTCTAATATTATTTGGAGTGACTCAGAAATGTCCATGAACAGCAGTGGCCATTTACAATCAAGTGGACTGCATGCTCGTTTGTCACTCCAGAAATTAAAAAAATAACATATTTTCTCATTATAGATATGAGGCAAAAATTCCAAGTTACCTGTACATATTATCGCCCTTCAGTTCATCAGCGCTGAAGAACGCGGCGAGGCAGTCCTGCAGCGACACGACCGGCCCGTAGAACCACGACCGAAGCCAGCTGAGCAGCCACCACACCTGCGAAAACTTCAATTATATTACATTTTCTTTTTATATAATATCAAGCAGATACATACAATATCTATATGCTAGCATAAATATATATATTATTATTACTGTCCGACCAAAATAGGTTTTTCGGTTGAAATCGAAACCGAACTTTCGGCCGAGCTCTCAGTTTGGGCCCAAACCGGAACTTACTTTGATATATTTAAAAGTTCTATGGCATACTGAAATCTATTTTTTTTACATATTTATTTGTACCTTCTATTTATAATAGGTAAATAGAATTAAATGAAAAAAAAATGGTAGTAGACCCCTTTGTAGTTCGCCTCCGGGGGCACCACCGCCACACCTAATTCTGCTTAATAACAGCAGTGTTAAGCGCTGCTGTCTTCTGG
>DWRA01004539.1:0-10752 GCA_018250295.1 Spathilepia clonius
GAAGTCGACCACAGATGCGTTGCTACTCCTGTGGACTAAGTTGGAATGCCTCGTTAAGTTTATCTCCCTTACCACACCCTTCAAACCGGAAGACAGCAGCGCTACACTGCTGTTATTAGGCAGAAATAAGTAAACTTTTATGATATATTATTTATTTACAAAGACGGCAGTACCTACTCCTTGTTTGACGCCGGAGACACTCCCTCCTATTATTGTCTTATATATACCTATTTTATACCTATTTTTGTCTTAGAGTAATAGTCACAAGCGTTGCTGTATTTCTGTTTGAAACGTGTGATAAGGGACGTCTCGTTTATGTATCCTTACTTATTCAAGGCATTCCAACCATGGTCGATCTCAGGTATTACTTTAATCTTATCTGGAGTCGATTACAGGTGTTCATGGGCGGCAGCAGCCATTTACCATCTGGTGGATTGCATGTTCGTTTGCTACTTCCTATATAATAAAAAACTTCATGTAGACTACACTTTTCCTAGTTCTACAATCTATAACACGAACACTATTCCTCAGCCACCGACGAGAGCCTTCAACACAACAGCAGGAGCCGTAGGTCGCGGTACCTGTAACCTCCACAGTTGTTCCATCATCGTGGTGCTCCCGAAGGTCTACAACACTAGGATATCGTTCACCTGCGAGGTCTCCACGGAAGGGCCTCGGTTCGCAGTCGTTAATCAAACGAAGTACTTGACTGTGGCTGGTAAGTGTTATAAATTTTTTAAGTCGTTTTTTAGCTCCATAACTAGAACGGATTCCTTTGAGTTACTGTTATTAGAATTAATTCTAAAATAAAACTATTACGACTTATAAAACCATAAAACCGTTTACAAAAATCTACAATTTAAATCACAAAGGTTTCTGATTCTAAATGAAGAAAATATTTTGAGGATTTTTTAAAATTTTATTTTGATGTTATTTATGTGTTTAAATTAACAATTTTTTTTGGAAAATAAAATGACTTTTTCGGTTTTAAGCCTGACTGTAACCCTTCATTGTTATTCAGGTTTTCCGACAAATTATTTTAATACAATAGGTACACAATTAATGAATATTGCAAAGTTTAATTAAAATTCAATATCGAAAATAGATTACGAAACGCTATCCAACGAGGAGTTTTCTCGTTTGTCCTTTAATGTTACAGCTTTTTACGTTCTTAGGCGCAAAATAACGACAAACAAGGCATTTAGTAGGATAACGTTATCAGAGGTTAATGCGTCCTTTATCGATAAATCGGCTGCCCGATTTTTTGAAACATCGAGGCCTTGATTAACGCGTTAACCTGTGACATTCTTATCATAAATGCGGTATGGAACGCAGTTAACATTAATGACGCCGTACGTGTATTACATATTTAAGAATCGGTTAGATATTTGAAGAAGAGACTCGAGTCTCCAAATTTCATTTCGATCGATGGTTGATGGTTTAGATAAGAACGCGTGTCATAATGGATATAATAGTCTAAAGTATTTATTTTAATCTTCAATGTCAGTCTATTATTAAGGAAATCGGTTCAAACTTGCATTTATTTTAAGCGATTAGTTTTTCTAATAGGTTTTTTTATAAAGATTTAATTCAACATTAAAAGACTTTTGAGATTTTTGATCAAGGCCTAGTCTAAAATCTTAAATAATTCCTTTTGTAATTTCAAACAAATCACTGAAATCTCAATTTATTATCGTTGACAATTCGAATAATTAAATTCAAAATTCGAAAATTGACATCTATTTCCTATCTTAATTATCTTTCCTATGTGTTAGCAAAAAAATGGGTATTATTGATTATTACTAAAGGGGATTAGTGAGCAATCTCGAGTCAGTCGCAAGCAAGTGTTTGTAGCCGACTATTAATAGGACTTCTATATTAGGCTGTTTGTACTTTTTCGGTTATGATTTCAACTTCTTTTTATCATTTTCCCCTAGTAACATTGAAAGACGGCCCCAAGATAACCACATCCTCATCCGGTGCAGTGCAGATAGGGGAGGAGGTGATTCTCAATTGCTCCACTAAGCCGTCACTACCGCCGCCGACCCTACAGTGGTTTATCGACGACAACCCTGAAACTGTAAGTTTTCTGAATTGTTTAATATACTTTCTCAATATTTTAGACGCTTTTTTTTCTATAGTTATATTTTTTGCTTTGATAGTTTATTGTTATACGTACATGTAACCAGGGGGCACGGCAGTGCCCCCGCAAAGTCAAACAAGTTACTTTTTATCATAAATCTAGAAACTTTATTGTTCGTTAATAATATTTAAAACGTTTAACTATATCTAAAGTTATAAACATAAGTGCAATCACCCCCTTTATTTTATCTTCATCTAATTTTAAGTTAGGGTTAGGGTTAAAAATTGTTATATCTAGTGTAAAATCAACATTTTTGTACTATTCATTAAATTTTGCCTATTCTTTAAGTTCCCTAAAGAAGAGGAAGTTTTATATTAGGCTGTATGTATTTTTTTATTCATAGCATCAGCAGTACTTAAATAATAATTAATAAAATTCGATCCGCCGATATTCTATACACATAGATCAATTTTAATTTAGTTTTTTATAAAATTCATAATTTGACTAACTATTCTTGTAGCTTAAACCTTTGTACCATAGGTAGACCCCTGGATAATGGACAACACAGAGTTCTCTGCGCCAGACAATGACGGGCTACGGTCTAGTTCGAAGGCCCTCCACCTAAGGGTGGATTCCACGAAACCTAGTATAGCCCTCAGGTGCGTGGCCACGCAGCCGACGACACCCAACTTCATGACGTCATCGGAAGTTACTCTTCAAGTTGTGCGGTCACCACACTTGTCCATGTTTACTGCTGCTGGTAAGTTTAAGTATTCTTTGACTAGTAAATGACCATGAAGTTTAGCTGATAATAAGTGCTCACTGCCGTCCAAAATGGACATAGACATCTGTGACCAACTCCATATAAAACGATGGTTCTACCTTAAGTCTATCATGCGTTGCCCTTCCTGAATACTTATACGGTCGCTTCATATGTACGTAAGTCAGACAGCATCTACCAAAACGCAAGAACTACCTCTCACTAGAATTAGGTGTGGCTGCGGTACCCTGTCGAACAAGATTGGTACGAGTATCCACTTATTATTTATTACATTTCGTTATCAAAGCTATCTCGAGTATTTTGTGACAAAATTATCCCAATATTGTGCTGTTTCCATTCAATGCGACTTTATTATGTCTCTTCAGCCTAACTCATTTTGATATTTGAATAATTCTCCGCTTAAAGTATTCATAACTGGAAAAGTCTAAGATCATTCTTTCGTATATAGTCTTCAAACTTTCTGATGTTGCTGTAATGAGTCCTACATTTTCATCTTTAGGCAAACTTCGCAAGAAATATACAGTTCAACTTTTCTATCTAATAATTTTCTAACATACGTATTAATATATGTACGTTTACATTAGAATAGGTTATATTTTTAGCTCGTCCTATTGTGATTTTCTATTTTATTATGCAATAAGTACTCTTTGATACTAAAGAAACAAAAAATCTAATATGAAATGAAAAACTTTCCATTGCGAGCATTAGGATTAAATCATTATAATATTAATTATTACAGGTGGTAGACTCTTTGTGTTTCTAAACCGGAGGTTAAATCGCCACACCTATTTTGTGTCTTATAACGGTAGTGCTAAGCGCTGCTATGTTCAGTTTTGAAGGCTGTAGCAACTTAATCCTCAGGGTTATTATAAGGTAGACTGCATGCTCGTTTGTTACGTTTATATTAAATAAAAAAGAAGCAACTTCCTAAATGAAAGTGCACACACGAAATCGAAAGTCGATCGAAGCGTGTCCCGTTTTAAGTCACGGAACCCTTGCGTCCTACCCCACGCCATTTTACTTTCATATGAGCAATTTGCTTATTCCTTGGAAATACGCACATCCATTTAATTATTTATTGGGCTTAAATATATTGGAAAGGAGCGAATATTTTACTCTGCACTCTAAATAAATAAGAAACAGTATCATTTAAGTATAGCGCCTTGTTGTATACGGCTATGTTTGAAACTTCATAATAGAGTATGCGTAATACATTGCAATTTGGAAGTATACTTATTGAAATCCTATCTACAGATCTGACTGAGCTATATAGCGGACACTGAAAATATTGAAATACAAAACTTTCTATCTATTCTAGTCTATTTCGACTATATACTCGAATGTCTTTGTTTTATTCCTTGTCGACCAGAATATGACAAATAATAAACAAACCACATAGTTATGTATAGCATTAAAATACATTAAATTATTTTATCTAATTTAAAGTAACCTTACTGGAGCTTTCAAAACAATACTACCCAAGTGACAGCGCTACACCAACCAACATTTTTACTGCTGCTAAGGCAATAGATAACAATGTGATGCCAGCGATAACCCCCTACACTTGGTGGTAGAACTCTTTGGGGTTCTACTCCGACGGCACCACCGCCATATCTATTTCTGCCTAATAACCGCAGTGTTGAGCGCTGCTGTCTTCTGGTTTGAAGGGTGTGACAAGGGGGACTGACTTATCCGAGGCATTCCAACTTAGCCGTCAGGGGTAGCAACGCATCTGTGGTCGACCCCAGGTAGAATTATAGTCTTATCTGGGGTAGATTACAAATGTCCATGGGCGGCAGTTGCCACTTACTATCAGGTGGACTGCACGCTGGTTTGCTGCTCCATCATATAAAAAAACCGCAAATGTTATTAATTTATTATTATTTTTTAATTATCTCAATAAAAATCCATGTAACACGGAATAAGTACACGTATTACCTATAATATCTGAATTTAATCTGATTCTACCAACACCGGACCATTGGGATTCCGTTAATAGGAGATTAAGGGAATGATACCAGCGAACAAGGTTGATGCGAGATTAGTTCGATCTTATACATTCTTTGCGTCGGTCATTACCGCTGAAGGATGTTCCGACGGACAAATAACGTTTGTAATTATGTTGTAGATAAATTATTATCTACTAAGATGAATCGAATTGATCATTATGACAGTACTGACCAAGTTCGTATGTTCACATTATCGGTGTTAGATTCAGCTGACTTACATATGCGATCTTAGTCCTCAGGAGTGGAGTGCTAATGCACCTAAGCATATCTGCATCCAATTTCATAATGGTAAATAAATATTAATCTATTTATCATGATGGTAAATAGATTAATTAGTGATATATAAGTCATTAATAAGTAATAAGTGATATGGTATGAAGGGGGTAGAACCATATGTGGTTCGATGCTGAAGGTCACATTGTCACACCTATTTATGCCTCATAACAACAGTCTTAGGTGTTGCTACTGGTTTGAAGGGGAGGAGGAGGGTAGCAGCGCCATACTTATCCGAGGCAATCCAACTTAGAGGTAGGAATGTATTTGTGGTCGACCTCAGTAAGATATAAGAAATGTACAAGGTTTAAAGTGCATATTCATTTGTGTTTATATCACTGGTACAATTTATTATACAAGATATTGGTGTAGGTAGACTCTGGATGTAAAGGGAACTTTATTTTGTGTGACATAAACTTCTAATTATCTTTTTTTTACAGGATCATCATCAAAAATCGAAGCTGTATCCATCGCGTTCGTCTCGTGTATCTCAGTACATATGTTTTCAAAATACAGTGCCTTGAGTGAAGTCTAGAACTAAGTGAATAGGACTTGTAAAGAGGCGGTAATTGTATAAATATAGGATAGGTAGTAAATACTCCACCCACGAGGCTTGCACACCAATCACTTTAATACTAATTATTGTTAAACCCTTTAATTTGTTTTAATAAAAAGTGTACACTAAAATGGTTTTAGTATTATTGTCTCTCGCTTATACATTATACATTACGAACGGGAGGTAAATAGGAATGCCGTTTTACAGATTACAATCTTTATTGAAACTTGTTATACATGAATACATTTTTAAATTATGAATATGCCGGATCTCTTAGAAAATTTTCATCCCTAAAAAATCAAGCAAAAACAAAATATTGAGTGTGGGATAACCCGTCGTAGATGTACCGCGGAGGTGTCACCGCTACACCTAATTCTGTCATGTACGGTTGGAATGTTGTCAAAAGTAAGTTATTTACGTAAGTTTAAGTAAGTTTTTTACGCACATTTCTTGTAAAATTGTACATATTTATATCTTGTAATTGTACTTATCAGGTCCGACATATTTGTAATATTTTAATTTGTTAAATTTTGTAATTAATCTTATTTTTTTATTTTATTTTATATTTAACATGTGGTGCGTAACAAATTAATCATTTTACCTCTTTAATATGTTAGGTGACTGATGTAGCACACACATTATTATAGAGCTTCAACATCAAATCCATTATTTAAAGTCATCGTTATAAAAATGTATTTTGTAAACAAAATCTAAAATTTAATAAAAATATTGTACAGAACTAATATATTCAGAGTCCACAAATTCCGGTTTTGTTTTACGTCCCAATAATTTCCTCTATTTGTATTTCTATTACATTGACAGTTCTATATGATGGCTCTATTAAATCGTTGGTGTGTACTCGTTTCGATTCAGTGTTACATCCATTTAATCAAATAAGGATTTATTAGTAACTCGGTACAATTTAGCGGATATTATTTATTCATTTTAATTAAACAATTTTGTTACAGTTATATGTACGTATTATTAATCTAATGAGGTTTACGCGGTTGTGTTTAATCTTGTTCTGTATTGGTTACGTTTGGGTTGCTATATCCGTCGTAACCAGCGAAGACTTGGGTTGAGGAAAGTGGCAAAATGCTCATTTTTTTCAAGTGTCACTTGATCGCCTTCGTAGTGTAATTTTTGTATGATGGGGTCGATTTGGTAAGTCCAATAGAAAGTTGTAAAGATTGGCCACTAATTCAATTCAGTGTGGTAAACCACGCTCCATTTCATTATCACCTACATCACGATTCTACATTAGTTGTTCTATTTTGTATATTTCATTCTGCTATTTTAGCTTATGGTATAGAGATGTATACAAAAAATTGTGGTAGATTATAGTAGTATTTTTCAATTGATGGATCGAACAAGTAAGACTTATTTTTTTAACAGTTCAATTCTTAAAAATATGTACACGTAGTTAACAGTTGACCTACTGTGGAAAACTCAGAGTTAACTGAAAGACTTGGCTATGGGGAGCCATGAAGAGTTCCCTTTCGCTATATTTTTAAATATGTAAACGCGTAATTTGATGTGCCAATTTTTTTGTTAAAACCCGTGTAATATAGGGGAAGCGAGACGTAGAAAATAAAATTTATTTTTTTGCGCACAAAGTGTCTATTATAACGAGAGAGCTTTTCTTCCCGAAAGTGCTCTTACGAAATAAAGAGGTTTATTTTCGTGCTTTCTTAAAAATGTGAACAGAGTGATTCAGTTACAGCTGTCTCTAGGAAGTTTATTCAAAACAAGTATTTTATTTCTATATACATGTTATTACGTAAGTAAACATTTTAGATATTTCTCTGCTAATTACCTGAGTACAAAAATAACTTGTATTTCTTTTTACTGGAAATTTCGGCAAATATATAATGTTTTTTGGCAAAGAGAGATCTCTCGCCAACCTAAGTGATCATGCTCGGGGAGCGGCGCTGTTCCAGCAGTGTCGGTTAGGAGCTTATATAAATACAAGATCTTAAGAAAATTTCGATAGCGTTTTCTTCTTTCTTGTGTGTTCACCTTCTGGCATTTCTTCCTTCGATTACTTTGATTGATTTGCCTTACTACGAACAAATGTAGATAGATTTATTTAAGAATGAATGATGTTACTTATTTAATAGCTAAACCCTTAATATAAAATTCCTCTATATTTATTTTTTTATTAAAAATCATATCAACCTGACAGTCAAGCAGTGAAACCTCGTTTTATAAATAGCGTAACTTAATATCTTGTCTATAATAAAACATTCTGATAATTTCGATATTTAGGCAAGAGGGTATTTAAAATACTAGCTGTAATGGATATAACACTGAATGGGTGGAAACAAGGTAAGGGAGTCGAAAGAAAAATAAATATATTGTAATTAAAATAATTTTATGAATATAGCAAGCACTGAATTTCGATGTTTTATAACACGTGAAGTTTGTAATTATATTTACATATGTTGGAGTGTGGGAGAAATAAAAAGTGAAAATAAAAAAATGTGTAATATAAATATAAACATGATTATGTAAAATCGTTGTTGTAAGTTCTCATTTTGGTGTATGATTTGGTTGATTGCAACGAATTCTTCTTGTATTGAACTTCTCCACGCTACGGCCTACACGCCTGTAATTATTTTCTTTTCATTGTCTTGTAGCTAACTTATAAATCTTCTATTTTATTATTGTAACCCTAAATCTTATCATAGTCTTACTTCTAGATTGTTAGCTCGATCCATGTACAGTTATAAAGGAGAAGAATTTAATTTAACATTATTACAAACACAATAAAGGCTGCCTAATTTGGGGAGACAGATTTCAAGTAAGTAATTATTTTGATTACTTTTAGTAACTAAAAAAATCGGCAACCTCTTTGCCCACGAGATCTGTAATAATGAAAAAACTGGTTTTGTTAAGAAAAAACATGTCAATAAGAAACAACGTATTTCTTCTCAAAATAATATGCGTTCAAAACACTGATTTTTTTATTCATCTAATTGGTGAATCTTCTATCATTCTGAAAATACGACCCGTTCATAAAATATTACTTTATGTAAACTGTACGGTTAGACACATAACTAATAAATACACGTTCGACGTTTCATCCCTAACTCTCACGCATACCGTTGGACCTTTCTTTACGCGCTTTAGTTTATGGAAAGATGGTGAGATTCGCGGATCATGCAATCTGTTTTAATATGTTATAAAAGTTTGTAATAGTAAATATACAATTTAATAGTAATTAATTACTCCAGAATACACAAAAAATAAAGAAAAAAACATTAAAGTAAGCGATAACTTTAATATTTTTCATATTTTTTTCAGTTAGTTGTTAGTCATATTTTAAAATATTATGTAATAAATTTATTTGTGGAAAGTGTAGCCGAAAAAGAAAAGTTAATTAGACGCTTATAGCAAGTAAAAATAAATGGTATATTATGATTTGTATGTAGGGTGTGGCAAGGAAGAAATATTTGCACGAGCTTTAACTTAGTCCTAAGGACAATTGACGTATTTATAGACGATTTTAAGTTGGGTTATAAGCCTATTTGAAGTCTATTACAAAATCTACGGGCAACAGCGACGACTTACCACCAGATGTTACAAGTTACTTATGACTTACAAAAGGTAAGGCCACGCCTGTAATTCTGTATTTCGTGTGAAGAGAGTGAGCTGAACTACATAAAAGGCGACCACCTTAGTCTTCAGGAGTTGAATTGTATCTGTGATTGGCTTCAAACAGTGCTTGTTCTATGTAATTAGTCACAAATGTCCATAGCCGGTAGTAAATACTTATCGTCAGGTGGACTACAAGCTCGTAAGCTTATAAAAATAATGCAGTGCGGTCTCGTGTGCTATTTATTTGTTATGAAATATTTATACAATATCTAGTCCAATGAATTGTACATGGATCGAGAAAAATTACGATTATTGTGCCAAATTCTATAAATACCCTATTTATAATTTAATACTGTGTAAATGTATATAATAAATATAGGTAGTAAAATGTCTAAATGATCATATGTATTTAACGAAACGAAACTCGATTATTGTGTTTTCATTTAAAAGGGAGATGAATTATCAATAAGTGGTTATTCCTACATAACCTTTCTAAGTAACCATTGATAATCTGTATATTTCTGTAGATGTAATTTATATTATATATCACATCACTAATTTCACTTCTGATGCAGAAAATGGTCGGATGTGCCTACTACAAGAAGAGACCCATAAAATCGTATAATGCATTCGGTATTTGACAATTTTAAGACAATACGGGAATACACTTGAAACAAAATAACCTTTCCTAACCTAACCTTGTAGAGAGCCTAAAAGAAGTCTATTAGACGTGCAAAGTCTCTACTTTCGGTAAACTATAAAAAAAATTTCTTATGTAACTGGTCGTATGTAACTCACGATACGATGTTTTAAATTCTTAATTGCCGATATTTCGACCCAGTTGCTGGGATCGTGGTCATATCGGAAGCTGGAACGGAGATACAATATTAAGTGCGTATTTACACCCGTTACATAGCAACATGTATCAATTCCGTGATAATATAAGTCTAATATCATACATTACAAACATGTTGTTAATTGCGTTGATATGTCACTAGACTCACTTTGATCCTTTTGGCATAAAATTCTTTTGAGAATAAAATATATCATTAGCCGTATAAGTATTTGTTGGTAACGACACGTACGACACGTGACATAACATGACAATAAGAACCTTTCTGAGAACGGAGCGAAATAATTTGTAATATTTACTTATATTTAATAACTGAAGGTTCTTATATTTTAATAACAAAGGGTTCTACCCCCTTTGTTTGAAGGTGGTGGAACCCTTTGTAGTTCGACTCAGGCGGCACCACCGCCACACTTATTTCTGCCTAATAACAGCAGTGTTAACCGCTGCTGTGTTCTGGTTTGAAGGATGTGGTAAGAGAGACAACTTAACGAGGCATTCCAACTTAGTCCTCAGGGGTAAAAATGCATCTGTGGTCGACTTCAGTTGGGATTCTGGTCTTATCTGGAGTGGATCACAAATGTCCATGGGCGGCAGTTG
>DWRA01004540.1:0-10750 GCA_018250295.1 Spathilepia clonius
ACACCGAGGACTACCTCTTCCAGGTAACGTATCACGATAGTAAGGAACAATCTTTTCGTTTCTATTCATTTTCAATTTTGTCTGTCCTTATTTTCTTTTGCCTTTTATTGTTTTCTCTGTTTTTTTTTTGTATTTCATTCTTTAATTTAATGTTTAATATCATCGCAATTTTTTTCTATGTTCTTTCCAAGTTTCTGTGCTACTTTAACATAATTTTAATATGTTCTCCGTACATTTTGACGTTCCTTTCGCACTTGTTTTTTATTATTTCATTTTTTTTTTGTTTCTTGTTGCATTATTCCCTATACGTAAATTGTAGTTATCTTAAATTACTTTTCTTTTTCGTACCTGCCCTTACCCTTTTACTATTTAATGCATGTTTACTATATCTCCCTCTACATCTACTGATTTCTAGGTTTCTTTAATATTCATTATTACATTCGTTCAACATTCGTCGTATGTTATCCAATTTCTTGCTTTCATTTAAATTCCTCCTCTCCATCAACTGAGGAACTATATGAACTGCATCTTCCACGTTCGATCGAAAACTACCACGAAAACTAATCGCCTCCAACCTTCCCTCAGGTGATCCTGGAGAAGACGATCCGTATCCCGCGCTCGCTGTCGGTGAAGGCGGCTTCGGTGCTCAAGGGCTTCCTCAACAAGAGCCCGGCCGAGCGCCTCGGCTGCGGGGAGACCGGCTTCCTCGACATCGTCAGCCATCCCTTCTTCAAGAGCATCGACTGGGAGGCGGTACGTATTGTATTTTTTTTATATATATACTGGAGTAGCAAACGATCATGCAGTCCACCTGCATGCAGTCCACACCGATGGTAAGTGGCAACTGCCGCCCATGGACATTTGTGATCCACCCCAGAATAGAATCCCAACTGAAATCGACCACAGATGCGTTGCTACCTTTGGGGACTAAGTTGGAATGCCTCGTTCAGTTTATCTCCCTTACCACACTTATTATATTTTAAGTTGGTTCCATTTGCCACGTTTGGAAAAACAGTGAAATTCAACTTTAACAATGAAATCTAAAATCTACACCATAATATATTCAACGCTTTTCATTATTTAAGCGTCATAAGATACTTTAATAAGGAATTTATGTAACAAAGTTTCGTCATTTGATGAAATAAGTTATTTAATATTGCTAGTATGGATGTCGTTACTAATAAATATAAATTATATATACATCTTTTGTTGTATTGTTTTTTATATGCTATAATGACCATACGTACGCACGATCCGACACGCAATGGATTCCGGGATCGAACCCCGGCCAGACAGACATCTAAATGATGAATTTAGATTTCTGCTCTGAGTCTGAGTTTCATTGTATTCGTCTTTGTGTGTCCATAGCAACCACGTCACGGGGTACCCTAGTGTGGAGCTATGAGTGTAGAGAGCGTGTACACAACGCTGTAACATTGTAATTTTGTGTTGTATCGTGGTGCAGTTGGAGCAGAAGCAGGTGGTGCCGCCGTTCAAGCCGCGGCTGGAGGGCGAGCGCGACCTGGCCAACTTCCCGCCCGAGTTCACCGACGAGCCCGTGCACCTCACGCCCGACGTCGAGTGAGTAGCTGGGGGGGACGAGGGGGAGTAGGGGGTGTTATTACTACGAGGGGCGCTATCGAGACCGGGGAGGTGCTGCCGCTGTTAGATAAGGGATATCTAGGGGGATCAGATGGTGTCACTGTTACAAGGGGGATGTAGAGGGGGAGTGGGTGGTACCGCTATCACAAGACGGATGTCGAGGGGGGCAGATGGTGCCGCTGTTGCAAGGAGGATATCGGGAGAGGGAAGCGAAAACAAATACAGACATGTAGAAAAGCTCGAGGAGTGACAGGGAGGGGTCGTATGCTCCCCACAAGGGACGATACCGCAATTGGGCCTACTTATGCAAACAGGAACCAATCCACACACATGCCAAAATCATTAAAAATGTTGATGATTTACAACAATATTATATTTGTATACATAGAAGAAATCATTTTGTGCAATATTGTAAATAGATTTTATTAAAAATAACCTAAAATTTTACAGTATAAAAAAATTTGACAACTATGGCTTTTTCTCAAAACTATCATTGTGTGGATTGATTCTGTTCTGCATAAGTAGATCCAATTAATCATATTGACACACGCGCGGGCATATTTGCTGGGGAAAAGGGAGAAGGGTAATCAATACCGACACGGGAGTGGAAAAAAAGAAGTATAGCGATTCATCCTATCCATGAATCGCTATTGCCGCGAGAATAGAGTAAAAAGAGACGAAAAAGTTAATTAACAAGGGTCACATAAATATGGAAACTCATTATGACTTGTCGGTGAGAAAGTGATCTCAGTGTAAAATAGCTACTCTGAGAGAGTAACGGATGTAACGACGATATTTATCCAAATTGTTTAGTGGGTATGGTCTGGTCTAATCCATTGTTTATTTATTAATACCTAAAATTACTATTTAATGACAAGGATTAATACTAAACTATACAAGGCTCTTGTACTAATTCAGTTTGATTAGACTTTTCATTTCCATTGGCCATATTTTTAATATATATCGATTTTTCCGTCGCAGTACGGTGATAGCCGACATCGACCAGTCGGAGTTCGAGGGCTTCGAGTACGTGAACCCGTTGCTGATGTCACTCGAGGACTGCGTGTGACGCCACGCCTGCCTGCTGCACCCACACCACCACGCGCAGGTACCTGCACACCTACACATACACACACACACATACTTATGCACGTACACACGCGCGCAAACACACACTTATACATGTGTACGGACACAAGAATATAAATACGTACATACGCACGCACACACTTTTTATGCACGTACACGCGCGCGCACACACACACACACAAACACACACACGCACGCGCATGCATGTGTACTATGCCACTGTGTGTGTACTATGCCACTGTAGACATACCCACTATTGGGTACGTGGGCAATAAAAGTCAAACATATAACAATATACATACATATTTATTTACATAATTTTCAATATATTTTCGTACGTATATATCGCTTCTTAGCTTCAATAAAGTGTTATTTAAAAAAAAACACAATTTTACAGTAGAGCATTTTTAAATTAAAAAATATAAATTTTGTTTAATTGTGTATCTTATGATTTGAGATAGCTAAGGTGTTAAAGTTTGTACGTAATATACAATAAAGACAACAAAATACACAATGAAGTAAAAAAAAATTTTTGATATTAAAAAATACTGTACTATAAAATTGTAGTTTTTTAAGATAACACATTATTGAAGCAAAGAAGCGATATATTATTAGGATTTACCTTATAATTTACTTTATGTTTTATTGTGTGTGTTCGCAGGCTTACGGATACGGGGGTGAGTCGTCGTCGTCGGACTACGACTCGGTGTGCTCGGAGCTGCCGCCGCGCAAGCCCACGCTGCTGCAGCACATGTTCTGCTTGCCGCTCAACTGACGCGCACGTGCCGCCCGCGGGGCACGCACTAGCACGCGGCACTAGACACTACACACTAGCGACATCTGCCACACTAGCCACATCTGCGACACTAGCGACATCTGCGACACTAGCGACATCTGCAACACTAGCCACATCTGCCACACTAGCAATATCCGCTAGCACTCACAACATAAAACTAGCGTCACTAGATACATCTGCAACACTAGCGATACATCACTAGATACATTTACTGCACTAGTGATACGTCACTAGATACATCTGCAACGCTAGCGATACGTCACTAGATACATTTACTGCACTAGTGACACGTAACTAGATACATCTGCAACACTAGCGTGATACCACTAGAGATACCACATTTACAACAATTAGAACGCGTTCAAACCAAACATATAGCCTGCCGTTGACTATGACGAGGCTGACTGTACTTGGTATCATACGATAACAATACTAAAACTAACGGACTAGACAACGCATAGCATGGTAGGATATTGTCGACTTTGTGTGAACAAGACTTTAATATCAATAGACAAACAACTGCGTAACGTACTATTACAGTTAGCGACCGACAATACGTTTAGTGTAAATGCGTTGTAAATGTTAATAACACTAGTTGGTATCGATACGCTTTCACTGCACTAGCTACACGACACTACTGAATATTGTATATGCTAGCGAACATCAATTAAAGAAACTAGCATCTAGCAAGTGCACTAGTGTACAAAACTAATGACCATAGACAAGACATCATTGAAGCACTAGCTACCATCACAACACTACGCATCATAGACAACACCAATCAAGCAACACTGGCCGATCTGTGGCTGACACGCACATAAATAATTGATATTGTTTTTAATGAATATTCACTCGAATATTTCATTATTGACGATCAATTTTACTACTATGTATAATTATCGATTCCAAATAGCATTTAATCGTGTTTTAAGGATATTTTATATTAAAACGCCAATTATATGTGTAATATTAATTCTGCATGCAAAAATACCACAAGCTGAATAAGTACTTATTTAATATATTGTGTAAGAGAATCGTTATGTTTATATAATTTCTGGGTTAATAGTTTAAAATATTTTTTTTTTGTTTTATTTGTGTATCTCTTCAATAGATTGTTTTATAATTTTGTTTTTGTCTTTGTTCTATCGAATGTCACTCGGATTTTGAGTTTGTAAGTAAAATTTTAATTTCTGTTTTAGTAAATTTTTAATGGAAGATAATATTGGAAGTACTTATATATTTTAAATGTGAAATAATTCGAATTACGTGTATGTATTCATTTAAATCATTTACGGCTGGTCTTAAATTGTGACTATTTAATTTTATAAATAAGTTGTAATGATTTTATTCGTTATTAATTAAGTTTTGTGCATTCTAAATATCCTATGAGTATGAATATTGATAATATCCAATAATAAAATTATATTTTAATGTATCTTAAAAGTGTTAAAACGAAGATTGGACGAAAATATTGTTGCGGTTATGCATTTTCAAAAAAATTCGATTTGTGGGTGGCATTTATTAAATGGTAACTATCTTATGAATGTTGAAGTGTTTTAAAAGTTAAAGTGCGTCTCGTGTTGGTGAATATAAGAGTTGTAAGTGTATAGACAAATAAATGCTTGGTGCTCGAACGTTGACGCGGTGGGAGGACGAATGGACAATGTGGTGGCAACGGACACAATGTGACACAAAGAATCGTCAAACTGTGCTTAATATTTCGAACCTTCATGTAGAATAAGGTCGATGTTAGCACGTTAGACAAATTATCCTTTAAGATGACCTTTTCCTATTATTGTACTATTCTAATATTCTTGTTGTAATCACTTGAAGCGCTCCTGATGTTTCGTATCGGTAATAACGCTTCTATTGTAAATAAAACTTAAAAAGAGATGACTTAATAATCCTGTACTATACGAGAATTATTGTAAGACTTAATATTTTTGAAATTATTGTAGCGTGTATCGTCACTTTCTAAGAGAAAGTTTATGAATATCGTATTGCTCCGGCCGCGGAATATGTTGCGACGAACACTTAAATTAATATTACGTTAAATAATAAATATTCGCACACGCTTAAATTTTTAAATATTCGGTCACGAGATTTAGCTGTAAATCACGAAAACTTACAACCGTAGAATATTCGATTTAAGTAACGTTCGATTAAGAAAATCGATTAAGGTATCGTGCATAACATATTCTGCGGCTTCGATTGCGTTTATATAATACTATGATTAACGTTGTCGAGCAATAAATTGTATCGTAGTTTGTATTGGAGACAGGTGAACTGCTCAAAAAGCACGTAAGGAATTAAAAGTAGTGGAAAATAATCGACTAACGCGTCGAATGTGCGTAATATAGCCCTATTCCGATATTAGATCCCTATACGCCTAGTTGTAAGCTAGTTTCTTAGCTGAATTTCGTTAGCATGAAATGCGGCGTGGCATTGCGTATTTGTAGTTTAAGGTCTGTTTCCTACAAGTTTTTTGAACCACGCTGGCTGAAGAAATCGTATAGGTATTGACAAAATATATGTGCTGCTCCTTCTGTCATACTCCGGCGATTTATTTACATGCGTTAATTTAATTATTAACAAATCGCGTTCAAAAAAATCTTGTTGTAACCAGACAACAAAAGGATAAATTTACGTTAAAAATAAGATTTTTATGCATGTAAAAAAGCAAAAGCATTTATTTAACTTTAAAACCTTCATGTGATTAATAAATAAATCTAATAAAAATAAATTTAACGCTTACAGTTTAAAATATAAATAATATATTAATTGTGAAGTAAAATGTTACTTGCATAGCTACGTGGCACGCTTCATTTCCGTGCTATTAATTAAAGTGCATATGATATCGGGAGAGCCTGCGAGCCTCTCACATGTATAAAATATATTCCATTCCCTATTGTAGATCCTATTGTCCTTCTAGCTAACACCACTTGTTTAGGTAGCCAACGAATTTTATAATAATTATAATATAAATAATACATTGAGCACTGAAACAAATTTAAACTTGTCGTGTACATTATAATAAAAAAACTCGTAAAATACATCGGTTATTGAATTATAATATATAACATATTATTGTTAATGTAGAAGAAAGACTTTATATTATATTGGAAACAAATAATAATATTATAGTAATCGGTGGCTGCGAGCGCCGAGGGAGCTCAAGTGTCCACAAACTATTCTAAATAGTGCGTAGAAACTATCTATTAGACATTTTTGCACCGATAATGTAATTATAGTGATGTTACACGCGCGGTCTTTCGGTATAATTATATATATATATATCCCGCGATGTTACTCGTCTTTCGGTCTGTTACACTTCTTGATACATTCGTGATGATCGTTTCAAAAAAATTAACGCGCGAAATGAAATCAAGAAGTGTTCGATAGACTTTTAATTGTATTAAATATTATATACATGCGTGTTGTCGTTGCCCCTTTGGATTCTGTCGATGTGTTGTGTTGCTGTTGACGTGCGTTATATTCGACTATTGTTTGCGGCTTGCGTTGTTGTCTCCGTATTCGTAATAACCTGCGTATGTAGGACATTTTTGTATTATTTTTATGTGAAGTATTTAATTTGTATTTTGGTACTATTAAGTATTAACGCTTTAGTTTATAATTGTAAGTTAACATTCCATTGTACTTGATGCGGCGTCGTGGCGCGCTCGTAACTTCAATCATCACACGATATAAATGTTATTGTTATGCGTTGTTCTGAATAGTTTCGCGTTACGATGTTTATAGCGTTTGAATATTACAAATATTATAAGATGTTACTTTACGCTCGATCACACTATCTTCCTCAAAGAACCTTGTTGTGAATGTATAAAATCGTACTAATTGCATGACAAGTGACGTTTTAACAATTATTATTAGTTTTAGGCGAACATGTTTAACGATGCGACCTCATCGGTTCGCGTCACGAGTTCTTATTGTGAACAAAATATTGTATTTTAGTTTTAAGCATTTTTCGTTTCACTCGCATGAATCGCCCGATGTTATTGTACCAGATGTTTATAGATATACATTTTTACAAGTTGTACGTTGGTTTAGGTGTCGTATTTAATTTCCTCTGTATACTTGTATCGTAACACCAATAAGATAGCTCGTAAAGGTTACTTGTGACGGCTTGGCGTGATTGCGACGTATTGTCGATTAGACTGGAGAACTTGAGGTACTGTACTATTCTATGCTTAACTGAAAATAAAGAAGATTAATCAGATGTTTTTTTTATTTTTTGTCTCCTCTCAATGTTCCTGTTTTTTACATTAAGTTTAGGTAATAATTTCATTTTATGTATATACTATTCGTATACAAAAAATCATACTTTATAGATTTCAGTAGTAAAAAGCTTTTTTAAGTGACTACTTTCTTATTTATATCTTATCTTTCTTCTTGTTGCAACAGAAACATATAGAAATATACGAAGGATTATCGAGCCAAATTAAAAACGACAATTTTGGGAAAATATTTATTTCAACACAAGTGCATAGAAGCGGGTACATAAATATCGAATACAACATTCACACATAAGTACCAATTATAATATTTTACTACATACATATTTTTATTATTCACTACCATCTGTCATCAAAATAATTACTTAAGTGCATAATTCACTATGAATCGTTTTTGTTTGATAATAACTTTAGCACATAGAAACCGCGTATGTAATTATATAGCCATTGAATTAATATATTTTAAATCTAATCAAACTCAAAACAATACTACTAAATACTGAAGATTCGATGACATTTTATTAACATTAAATGTAATACTGACACGAAATATTCTTAAATTATATTTTCTGTTTGATTTTCGTGGAATGTGATTGGATAGTATTACTGTGAAATCCATTAGGAATAATTTGATTAAGAAATCACATATAAATATTTTATTACTAACACAATAAAGTCAGAACAAAAGCACATTATACTGAACTTTGTAGAATAGTAAAAAAATCAGATCAATATATCAATCATTTACCAAAAGCATCAAGTGTGTCAATATAATGATGAAAATGAGATTAAGCTTAAGTATTGAAAGTTTTTCAAGAATATGTCACTGAAAAACTGCATTTGAAGAAAATCAAAACACAATATTCCAAGTACACAGTGTAATTGTAAATATATCGAAACTTAATATATTTAAGTTCTATGTAGATAATTCATATACACTGATCCATATAAATTAAAATATTAACACATATATTCCAAAATAGAAAATTTCGAACACAATCAGATTCAGTACGAGAAATTGTATTAAATGTGTCAAAAGGTACAGTTAAATAGAAAAACGCATAATTTTAAATGTATCTCTTTCCACAAAAAATATAAAATTAAATTTAAAACCATAGAAAATTTTTGATTTATTTAAGGTTTAGTAAAATAAGAGTGAATCCCAAACATCTAACAGTGTATTTAGTTGTGTTAAAATATAAGGTTTGTAAATAAAAGACATATTAAATATGTCTATCGTATAACAAAACTATGAATTACGATCACTGTTGCACAGCCCAACTAAATATGGCTAATTAAATCAAAAATATACTACATCCTGTTTCAATACTGAGAAAACATTACACGAATTAAGTAGTCGAGTAAACAACAGAACATTATTAAAAAAAATAAGTAAATTAGGCAATCAGCGTCAATTGATAGGTAATCGAGAATTTAATGAACACGTTCTAAAATATCGATTTGTCGAGAAACAGGAAAAAATATCTCGGCATGTAATTTTGATCTTTTTAAATTTAGTATGCTACTAAATTGAGTGGCGACATCTACTAGTTCATTTTATTATGTAACGGGTACTCACGATGCGATGTTTTGATTTCTTAATTGCCAATATTTCGACCCAGTTGCATGGATCGTGGTCACGACGGTTCCGCCGTGCGTGACCAAGATCCATGCTTTCTTCAGTTATCGTAAAGCCATAATAACCTTTTTTTTCGTAGGGAAACCCTGAATGGGTTCCTGTCAGCCGCGGGTGTTCCTCTGAACGCCCAAATCGGGACCACGAGTACGTTAGTAGCACTCGTCCGCGGGAGCCATTAGCACCCCAGGCAAAGATTAACTTTGAATAAATAAAGTTTTTTGAACTTCTTCTGAAGAACAAAGAACAAGCTACAACACTAGTGGCCAATTTCATTAAGTGATGCTACAAAAATGTGCACATATGGTCATTGATGTACTTTTAGAACGAAAAGCACTATTTTTTACCATATTCATCTTCGTTCGCTTATACAATCACATAATTAACTTGATGGAGTACGCTTCAAGTATTTTTTGTACTAGAAAAAGATCTTTGTACAATACGCCATTTACTAAAGCTATTTAATAAAATATTTTTATAACTGGCCACTGTACCCGCATTCTTCTACAATTAAACGACACCTAGAGATAACTAATAAACATTTAAGGGCTCCGCAGACTAGCTACATCTGGCCACCATCATCATCTGGCCACCATTGACCAAATGCTCCACACCCGTAGACATAAAACATAAAATGCTCATTTGCTTCTCCCATCATATAAAAAAGCCCCTTAAGTCACCTATGATGGCACTTTTCAATACTTAAGAGATGATGCAACAAAGAAATGAAGAAATGAAATACTAATATAACTATATTTTTTTACAGAACATATTTATATATCCTAGATAACGTGTAAAATAAACATTATTTCTCAATACTACATCCTACTGTAAAATATGTTATATTTACTTACATCTATTACACGATTTATAATTGTGTTATAAAAGTAATTAACATATTTATGCTAAAAAAATGATTCATTCACAGAGCATCTGAGCACTCGATCCCAAATTACAGCCTTCGCTTGTGGTCAACGCTAAATCGTAATCAACTAGCGACTGTTGCACGTAGATATGCAATGTAGATTACCCCGTAATGCCTCCCTTTTGTTCCCGCTAAATACATATTCGTGAAGTTCTCATGTAATATCCCCTTAATTATAAACTGTATTGTAAGTTAATAGCCTGTTAATAATGGCAGAGCTATGCGCGGTGATTACGGCAACACCTCTCTATAGAAGGCATATATGTACAGGAATGGAGTCTAAAAATGTGATGAATGAAAATATAATAGTCTGATAGAAAAAAACTTTAGTACAACGTTTGATAGTAACTTCAGTATTACGTTTGATAAACCTTGACGACCCGCGTGGCGGAGCGGTTATCATACCGGTCTGACACGCAGTGGGTTCCGGGTTCGATCCCCGGTCAGAC
>DWRA01004541.1:0-10750 GCA_018250295.1 Spathilepia clonius
CGGCGGTGTGGAGGAGCGCGACGCGATGCAGCTGTGGTTCGAGGCGCGGTGGGCGCGGCTGGTGGCGCAGCGGCGCGCGCGCGACGAGCCCCGCGACGAGCCCGCCGCGCGCCGCCTCGCGCGCCTCCACCGCCGCCTCACCAGATCACTCTCCGGTACATCATACATCACACTTGCTATTAACACGCGTCATAAAATAGTGTATGTTTGGCTATGTATGTAATGAAATGTTTACATACTCGCGAATTATGACGAGTGTGTAAACGTTGAGCACAAATATAGACGCATGATGTTGTTGACGAATGATCTCAAGTATGTATCCATCAAGTCATTAATGCTAATAATACATCTAATGAAACTTTTTAAGATTGTGCGATAATTCTAATTCTCTTTATTTACTATATATTTAGTATACTGGATATATTTGATTATTTTTATTTCAATTCTGATAATACTGAATTATAATAATATATAGCGTTTATCATTTCGTGTCTACAAATAATATTTGTGTGGATTTACGTTTTATTTCATTACCTCCAAATAATTTTGTTAATGGAACTATCGAGCATCCCTCCGATATTAAGTATATAGTTACTACATCTTGTAAACATCTTGAGTAAATTTTTGACTACTCATAATTATATTAACGGAAGACACTTACAGGTATTAAAGTGTTTTCAAATCTGAATATATCAGGAAAGCTACCGTAGGTAGTGCTACTATGACTATATGATTAAAGGTGGTAGAACTCTTTGTGGTTCGACTCCGATGACACCATCGCCACATCTATTTTTGCCTAATAACAACACTGTTAGGCGCTGCTGTCTTCTGGTTTGTAGGGTGTAGTAAGGAAGACATACTTATCCGAGGCATTCCAATTTAGCCCTCAGGGGTAACTACGCATCTGTGGTGGGCTACAGGTACGGTTCTAGTCTCATTTGGAGTGAATTACAAATGTCCATGGCCGGCAGATACCACATACTATCAGGTGGAATGCAAGCTCGTTTGCTGCCCTATCATGTAGAAAAAAGAATAGGTATAATATTAAAAAAATTTAAAACAATAATTGAAGATTTAGAAAAATACGTTAAAGACATGTTACAAAATACTCTGTTTAGAATATAATATATAATCTAAACGATTAAAATGTTTTAAGGCTTTGAACTCGATTACTCGTAAAAATCGGTTTCCACTGGCTATCGATTTATTTGGCACATTATTAGTGACGTTTCGATGACATATGTCCAAATGGGCCTATTATATTGTGACTACTATAGTCGACTAAATAAAACACCTGTTACTTACAAATAAAACAAAATATTTTTTACATAATATTGTACAAATTACAGCGGAACAGCAAGCCGCCGCCGTGGCCGAGTTGGTGCAGGTGTCTGCGCAGCGCGATGCTCACCAAGCTTTGATGGCAGCTGACAGGTACGGCATCCATTCTAAATAATCATTCGTTCATCATACAAATCATTGTAGTAGTAGAAAGTTTAATTGAACATGTATCGTGCGATAATTGTTAATTACTTTTATCATTAAGGCCTGTGGTGACTGTTGGGACGGTACGGTAGAGGATTTTATGTAACCTATAGAATTATAACTTAACAGTATGGAAGTAAATTGAAATGAGGACGCACGGCAAATAACTGCATTGCTTTTGTACCGACGACTATTATCATTGTCATTTCGATTTTATTTTCTTGCTGTTAATATATATAACATATTCCTGTCATGTATAATCCTCCGTGCCGTCTCAGCAAACAGCGTAGACCCTTAGATTACCTTTTGAATTTATGCACATACAAATTTTGTTAAACAGGAGGCGAAATGGTGGTAGTGTTGGTGATTAAACGTTGTAAAGCTCTAAAGACGACACTTTCCGAACTCCTTGGCGCAACTCAACACCGATAGAAGATCGACTTCGTTCCAGTCACCTCGATATTCACCTAATACTCATATTCGTAGAATTTAGTGACAAAATATTATAGGTACAGTCGTCCTATCAAACATGACAATCGTGCGTTCAAGCATTTATGGTATGTTTATACAAAGATGACGGCGTGACCAGTATTAGAGCGTATCATGACCACTGAAAAAATCTGATGCATATTTATATTGGGAGCGATAAAACATCGTTTATGTAAAGGGATACATTCTAATATATCCGTACTTTGAACGAAAAAATTTCATATTGTAATAACATACCGAAATTATCATTTGTGTACATAAACGTCCCAGCCATGGTTCACTTGGATTGTTCAGATCTCTACTGTCATAATAATGTGCAGACTAGTAATACAAGTATTATAATATTCTTATAAATGTTACGAATATTTGATGATTCTTTGATCATGAATAAAATGTGTCGCGTACGTAATGTTCGTGCGTCGGGGCTACGTTAAAATAGTGCTTTTGTTGTAAGCTACGTGTTATACTTAATCCTCTTTGTTGTATAATGTTCGCACAATAGTGTTACTGCTTTAAGTGGTATATAGTTGGCGGTGTTGGCGCGAGAGCAGCTTTGATAGTATCTAAATTTAATCGCACTGTCGTTGATCAGAAATATATTCCTACATAGGTGCATGTGAAGTGGATTAGTTTAGGTTTCCGTTCGTCTTGAGGTTCGGTCTAAATATTTGATATATGTGTCTTGTAGTGAAATATTTATAGTACCTACATCACATTTCGTGGTTAAAATAAGTACTGAAGGTTTATTATTTATGCCTTTAAACATAGATTAATAAATATATTGGCATGTGATGTACAAACTGGGTGTAGAGGGCGTTCACAGCTAGACTGCGGCATTTTAGTTTTGTTTTTATACAAATCAGACTAAGGGTTGCTCTTAGGGCAATTAGTTTCGTGTGTAAAAATAAAAGACAGAACCCGCCGGTCTACATTTGCGCCCCCCCCCCCACTTCCATGGATGCAACGCTTAACTAAAAAATGTCTGTCCAAAGTACCTTTCCAGTCAGTTACGAAGCGTCCATGTGTTTAAGAATTAGTTTTGTGAATAGCACTGCTGTTTTATAATAAAGACTCATCTCCCAGTTCCGATGTTAATCTATTTAGCGTCTCGAACTACTAAGTAAGGAATGCTCCTACATAGTTATATTGTTAGCTTTATTTAGAACAAATTGTTGTGACTGCATTGTAAATTACTATGTATTCTTAAAATCAACTTGTATTATATTATTGAGTTGATAACAGTTTAGTTTTGAAGCTGTGTTATTGAGACAAGACTTATGATCGCTGCAGGAGACGATGTGTTTTCACACAAGCGTTACGCTTTCAACGTGCTTAAGAAACTACATTATGTTAATAATTTAAGCTTAAATACATTTTTCATCTATCCCAATTTTATACGAGAATTCTCCTTCAGGATAGGTTCCCATGAATGTGGTATTATGACTTGTAACGCTAAAGTACAGCGATTGTGCGGAGTTTAATTAAATAAAACTATTATAATGTCTTGATTTTTAACGTCTCTAGAATTTATTAACACAATTCATTCACGACACTAGTAAATGTTACGATGCGTTATAAAAATGAAAGCTTTACATTTAATAATAGTATATTCAATCATATTACTTATCAGAGGTCTGGTTTCGTATAGGAATTAAGAGGTGGTAGTTAGGTTTGAAAGTAATTGTCACAAAATGCAAATTGTGCCCCCGATTGGGCCTTAACGGTGTGCTAGATATGCCAAATGAGTTTACATTAAATATTTATAAATTATATGTAGGTAAAAGTAGTAGTAAAATTGACATGAGGTATGCCAAAATGCTTTTTTTAAGCTGTAAGGGATTTTTATTCAAAGAACAATCAGCAATACATATTGTATCAAAACAACGCACTCTTTCACCTCTATACCAATTGCCTGTGTGGTTGGGGTGACTATTATACTTTCAGCTCTTGTTAATTCTTAAAGCCGTACGCTTTTGATCGGTTGTTTATAAATGTGTTATTGTGTAGTTATCGACGTGAATATTGAACGCATATTTTTATAGTAGTGTTAACGCTTGCGGCTATGCTTTCTGTCTAAAACATGTATATTATGCACTAGATGTAAGAGAGTGAATGTATATTTCCCTATATTTTTATATGGAATGGCGGTGATAAATTATAAAGGGTTAAAACTTCGGGGCGGTGAATGCGCAATATTTCGAACTGACAATTTTGCCTCTAAAAATATTTGGAAAGTATTTTTTACCAACATTTTACTTTTTTAATTGATGGTCTTCCCCAAATAATAGTGCTTACCAGATCACGTATAATGGTACAATCATGTAATTTAAATTTTAAGAATTTTCATAGTAATAATAAAGACAGTAAATATAAAATATAATATAATCAGGATTTGATCTTGTTTACCGTTTTTTGGTCTGAAACAATATGTAAAGTATTCGAACATATTTTCAGGTTTAAGAACACATTCAAGTTTTGAGATGATGTCAAATTCAATTTCTACATACAGACGGACTAATCATCTATAATAATATCGAGGCCTATAAATACCCCATATAATAATTTGTAGGTTTTTGTAATGTAAAAATGTATTATTCCTTGAAATGTGGTAGTATAAGACAAGATAACACGTGAGTCCGGATTGTCAGTCTGACATGTTGTTTGATCCAGGAAGAGTTGTTTGCGATAGCTTTTATTGTTCATTTTAAAATTAACCGATTTGACATTTAAATTCAATTTAAAAACGAAACTATGTTCGTCATGATGGTTAGTGTCACTAAGCTAATTTTAATTATACGTTCAATAATATAATATTAATATTATTATATATTTTTGTATTTCCTTTCGGTGTTTTAGATCAGTGGGTTCAGTTTCATAATATATATAATATTTAATTAGTTAAATCACGTGAGGCTTCCACGTACACTGAAGATCATTTATAATTTATTATTTCCTCGAGTGTCCACATTCAGCATAGAGAATTTATGTTGCAACATGAAATATTACAAAGTACCGTATTTTCGTCATAGACTTGTTTAAATAACAGAAGTGATTTAAGATAATCACTAAATATAGTGATAAAAAGATTGTAATTTATATATCTACTTACGACTAACATTCATATTGGCATTATAACATTTGACATGCAATACAATAACAAACATACTGGGTACACACGTTTTCGAAAGAAGCAAGCAAGTTATGTATGAGTATGAAAAATTATGGTGCTTTATGTTTTCTTAACAAATAAACGCAGTTGGTGCCCGCAAGGTGATTACAACATTTTATGACCTTGACAGGACATTTTTTTAATGTCCATACATTAGTAAATTGGCAATAATACAATTTTAATAAAATTATTTTAACAAAGAGAAGCAATCAATTTTAGCCTTGAAACTTTATAATCAATAAATTAACATTAACATTATTTGAACATTCGTAAATGTACGAAAATATGTAAAAATGAAGGAAACTTTAATAGCATTTTATTATTTAAATTGATTTTATGTGGGAGAGGACGTGTTTCGTTAAAATATATTTGTCTGTCGCTATCGCCATGTGTTAAATGGGTGTGGAGCCGTGCACAATATTCGTGAGTTTATATAAAATATTGCGTGTATGAGAATTTACTTTACTGCTGGGATCTTAAATGCTACTATTGATTGATATATATTATTTTCTAATGTTCTATAAGTAATTGTATGGACAAATCGTTTTGTGTGTTCATTGTTGTGGACAAGTACTTTCTCTTCAACAGTGTTTCGTAATGTATACTGATGTGACAAGAGTATTATCCATCATATTTGTTCTTCGTTATGTTCATGTACAGACCTCTGGAAACTTTATAGTATTGATGTTATTAAGTATTTTTATAGTAAGTGTAAAATCGATGTTTATCTTGTTTGTACAATAGTACACTGGTTCTCTTTATATTTATATTCTTCATTATTGCTAAAATGTTAGTCGTCGCAACTCCAGCTTGTAAATGTTCGATGTAATAATGAATTTTATCACTTTCGTGCATTTGGTCATCTGTAGAGTTTAAGATTACCCACATTACCTGTTTGAATATTATAAGTACACGATGTGAGTAGACTACTTCTGAACATACCAGTATAATTATGGAGAAGGATATTTATAAGAAATTAGTATTTCTAATGGCGTTTATTATGCATTTTATTTTGACCGTCAACAAACTGGATTGTGCTCCGACCGGGCAGAAGGAAAATGATGAATTTATACTGTCCGCTTTATCTAGCTAATCTTAACTAGGGCTATAAGTGTAATAAATGTTTTGTCTACTCACACTTATTGTCATCAAACTAATTTATCGTAAAACAGTTCCAAGTTTATGAATATTATAGGTTCCAACTTGCGTCCATGCTTGTAAGACTTCAATAGACTAGTTGACATTATCAACATCATTTAGTTTTCGGGAGTGGTCTTTTTACATCCTGTACAACAGTTTGAACTCTAAATGTATTCTGTTATAATAAACTTAATGAACCTTTGAGATTACACCTAATGCAAGAATCTACACAAATCAATGTACCTACTTTTGTATGCATAGATAAATAGAAAAACGAATACAGAGATAATATATTAAAACCGCCTTTTTATTTATCTTTGTCATTGTGTCCCAGGTATTAAACATTACATACTAGTAGTATATACTATTGTATATATTACATGTCATAAAAACCTTGTTGAATGTCACGTTATGCTATGCTGACTAGAGCATAGCATAACGTGACATTTGGATGGAGCCAGTTTTAAAAAACTGTTTGATGTGTTCTGTTATAAAGGTTATTTTGTGGAGTTAATTACAACAAAAATATGGTTTCCAAAGATCAATACGAGCGTTGATGGATTTTTGAATGATGATTTGTCTGGTAAGGTCATGCCGATAGAAAACAAGAAAAACACGTACTATATATATCTTTATTTAATTCAATTTCTCTAATGTGGTATAAGGAAATTGTTAGAAATATATGCCGCGTACTTAAAAAGTTTTCGGAAGCAAATCAGTAAAATATTTAAGTACTATTTACTACTAAATAAATTAGCTCATACTCCTTTGTCTTTGACTTAACGAATGGTTGATGCAGATTTCTAACAATCTCCTTTTTCCAAAATAAGTAATTATTTACAGAATAACAAACCTATCAAATCTAAGATTGTTTAGAGTTTCCTACATGTAGGTACCTATGTCTGCCTCGTTAATGGCACATTTTCATACAATTGTCCAAAACCTATTTCAGTTATGAATCTGGAAATAGCCGCAATTTGTTGTACAATTATAATGTTTAGTTGCCTGGTGTAAAAACATTTTATTATTATTTTGTACCATTTACAGATGATAGTAGAACGTGTCCGCTAAAACACGTACAATGCTATTTATTTTATACACTACTATTTTTTAAATATTTTTGTTTTTGCACAGAAAAATCATAGTACACCTCACAAAAATAAATTTTATACTCAATACAACAATCCATGTATATTATAGTAATATTCTTTTTTATATCTTTGTTTAAGTAATAGGTACAAAGTAAATACGCAACGAAAAGTCCCGCTATTTTTTTTAAAATAGCTTAAAATGAAATGTTCAGAACCGCTCTCGCTAACTGTACATTGAATATAATAATTAGTACTAATACTTAAAAATAAGTTTTATTCTATTCTAGATATAAAGTTTTACATTTTCATAGAGATATTAATTGGGTAGGAATGTTAGAGCAATGAACAATGATTAACTTCAATCTAATCTTATAACCTATCAAATTATATATTATGTACAATAACTATAATAATGTAAAGTAACTCTAATAGGTATACATTTATAACATAATTTAAATACGCAATATGTCATACATAAGAAAAGATCAAGGTAATCATAGTTATAAAGCGAACAAGTATAGTAAGAATGGAAAGTGTCAAGAATATTAAATATTGTGATAATATAACTATCTGACCGGACGTTGTAGGGGGCCACTGTTATAAATGGTTATATTAGGTAGCCAAATTTAACGGTGTCGTAAATTAATCAATATATTTTTAGAATTATATCACATTTCCAATAAGGTTACATATACAATTTATAAATTATTATTTATGTGTAATCCTGAAACCAATAATATAAATGTGTACCTATAGCGACTTATTTAAGCAATTATGACTTATTAACTTTACCTTGCCCTCCGGTCATTGATAACTATAATATAGCTACCAACTCTTTAAGTTCTAAAGTTTGTTGAAATTTTTCATTAGATGTGCTTGTAGAAACTGATCTGCTTTTTACAATTGTATTTTGAATTGCGTAACAGAATCTTAAAATTGTGGAATTTTAACCTTAAGAAACATCAGTCCAAATACTTAAATACAAATACCGTAGCGGTTTCTATGATAAACTAAAAAACGACCTTGTTTATATAGAGTGCAAATAAATAGATAAATGGTGTCCATATTTCACACGACGCATAATTTAGTGCAATAATTTATGTTTAGTAATGAGTGAGAAAGACTTAAGTCTAATATCTAGGTTTGTGATTATGGTGGGGACGGTGCGAGGGTTGCCAGTCAGGGTGGCGCGGCTCGCGGTGGTGGTGGTGGTGATGGTGGCGGCGCTTGTCCCGCGCGTTTGGCGCGGGGTACACGTCGGACACCACCAGCTCGGAGCCGTCCTTGGGGGCCTCCCTCTCGTGCCGCCTATGGCCATGGTTGGTGCCGGCCGCCTCGTGGAGCTCTTCCCACGCCTGTCGGTAGTACCTGTTGAGGCCGCTCCGCGACTCCGACGAGGACGAGTCCAGCGACGCGACCGTGTTGCAGTCGGGGGACACGTGGTGCCTGTACCGTTTGCCGTCGTGATGTTTCCTGCTAACGTTTAAATATTTTAATGAAACGCATAGTTACGTTCACCCACCCACCGAAATCCAGGCGTTGTCTTCTTCGCTTAGGTTTGCTGAAAGTGTCCCCACGCGTAGATGGTGCTAGAGATTTTTTTATTCCAAAGACGAAGCCGCAGAGCTCAGGCTAATAGGAATAGGTAGGTATATGAAGTTGCAGTGCGTTGAGTGCTGTTTTTATTATTTACAACAAAAATAAACCAGCTATAAGTAAAATTAAATTGTAGGAATTTGTATTATACTTACGTTATAAATATGAATACGAAATGGTTCGAAGGAAAATGCATGTCTTACTTTTAAATTGTGATTTAACATTGAGATATTTGGATATTTACGTTTTAGTTTATGTTGCTTTTGTGCATCGGCGCGTGCAAATTTGTGCGTTGAAATGCAATTATGAAAATGAATGCAAATATCGAAATGATTAATCCGGTAAGAATAGAAATAACTTGTTGGATTTTATCGACATTTAAGTATGTATGAGAAATATAGTATTTGCGAAACTTGATAGTGTCCAGTGCGCGTGAGGTGCGATGCGGAGTGACACGGTGGCTGTCGGTGGTGTACCTATAGTATAATTGTAGGTACGATTATTTGTTATTATTAACTGTGGTAACATTGTTATGGGTCGCTCATTGTCATTTTATTATTGGGTTGAGTTTGAGCGAATGAGTGCAAAACATGTTAATATTCACGATGTGACCATAAGGCCACGCCGTAAGAATATAAGATAATCATAACATCAACAAACTATATGTATGTATATAAATATCCTAAAATGTAAATTGCATATTTATTACAAACTATCTAAATTAATTTGTTTTAGTTACTAACTAAAAATAATATTTTTTGTTTAAGAAACGACCCTGGCGAAAGTTAACTAAAACCTATATAACATACAACTAAAATTAAAATTACATAGATATGAAGCCTCAACTCGTCTCATTAATGCGTTGAGACGCAACTCGTCTGATTACTGCGATGATCGCATCAGCCACCATGTCAGCCGCGTAAGGTACCTTAAAATATAAACGCACGCTATAACGGGTTGGAGAAGTGTCCGGCGCGGTGTGTGAGGCGGTGCGCGCGCGCGAACTCGCGGCGGCCGACCTGCTGGTCCGGGAAGGGCAAGGCCAGCAGCGTGTACCAGCGCGAGGGCAGCTCGCGCGCCGCCGCCGCGGGCCGCTTGCGACCGCCGCTATCGTTCATACTACCTTTACTAATGCCACCTCCGTTTATAGTCCAATTTATAGTCTTTAATTTTTCGCTACGGTCCAGTTATTCGTTTTTCGATTTACCTTTGTTGATCTGGATGCGAGCTAGAAGTGTAAGGCCTCAGTAAAAGTGAAGGGAGATTAATCTAGTCTCAGCAATAAATGTGGCTAGCTTTGCTCAAGTTGATCATGGTCCAATAGGTCGCTTGGTCGTTACTCGTTACTGGTTAACAAGATGGCGAGCTTGAGCAGCTCGGTCTCAATACTAATTTAATGAAGAGGGAGTGATTCTTAGTATCCGGCACAATTGTGGCACGAGGTCGCTTTTCGTTTCCTCAAATTGATGTCCCAAAAATCTGTCATCTAATCCTACTCTAGCAAGACATTGAGCGATGTCAGTCATTTGTTGTATCAAAGTTTAAAGAAAAAAAAATGGATCATCTTATCTTAAGTGACCGCCGCTGTTTATGAACACTAGCGGAAATCGAGAGGGCAGTTCGAGAGTGATTGTAAACTCCTTAAATTTTTCCTATTTTTGTTTTCCATCTATTGTCCTCGATTTTGGTTCGCATTAACAAATTTTCATAATTTGAAGAAGGATATTTTCTACTGTACCTACAATTCAATTATTTAAAGTAATTCAATACCTATAAATAT
>DWRA01004542.1:0-10747 GCA_018250295.1 Spathilepia clonius
ATAAGACAGATATACTACCAATCTTCATTGGAGCATTGGAGCTCTGAGTTACTTATTTAAAAGTTCTCACCGATACGACGTGTTTTTTTTAAAATACAGAAGTAGGGTAATTAGAATACAGTGTATCTAATGATTTGTAGCCACTGCCTCCCGTGAATATCTGTAATTAATCCCAGATAGGATTTGAGTCCTACCAGAGTTCCGTAGCAGATGCGTGGTAGTAGTGCTTGCAGAGTCGAACCACAAAGGGTTTTACTACCTTCAAAATATACATGGAACACCCTTAATAATACACAAAATAATGCATGTTCAAAAATGCAAACAACCAAGCAAGCGAGCGCGCGGACGGAAGAACCGGCGAACGGACCAACATAAAAAAAACTTATCAGTGAGAGATGTAGACATTGCGTTACATATGCAGTATGAAGATGTATAGCAAATAAGCATAAAAAACAATTCGTAAGATTTATTAATATTTTTTCTATAGTAAGGGCTTAAAATACCCCACGACATAATTCGCAATGACTTCCAGACAATTTGTGATATTCGACATTAAGTTACGCCTACTTTACCCTAACATTAGTGCAAATTTAGTGCCATAACCATCAAACGATACAATCGGATCACCCTTTGACAATATGTTGTTCTTTGTTTCTTATAGGGGGGCAGAAAGAGACAAAATATACCCCGCTGGTAGACATAAAGATATCCATTCATCTGACTGTTATTGCGAAATTATACAATGTCTTCCGTTTTAGCTTTCGTCAGTAAGTAATTTATTTTCCAAACCGTGTGTTTTAATCAAAATTCAACCTCGTATATTTTATTTAAAGTAGATCCTTTACAGAAGTCATTTCGAACATATGAAACGATTATCACTTAACGCAAGGTGTTTTGGAGAAAAAATGGCAAAAAACCTCCAGAACACATCTTTTAATAAGTTTCGTATACAATATTTTTATGTATGTATGTACTCCGAATAAGTGCGATTTGAATCTGATTGTAGGTCAATCATATTCAAATCGCACTTATTCGGAGTTGAGACCTATAAAAGTATTTTTGAACGTCAACTCGTTCGTAAGTAAGTAAATAGGTCGTAGGTAATATGAAATGTAACTAAATAGGAAATCCTAATGCGTGTAAGATTAGGTGAAATGTTATAACATCTCTAACAAACTCTAAAATCGAAGTTCCATCCACATCTAGGGTAAGTCCGGGGTAATTGGACATAGTTTTTTCTAAGGTCTATCAGAAATCAAATACTTATATTTTTATAATTATATTTATTTTTTAGTAAACTAATAAAAAACGATATTATAAACATAAAAGTAAATTTTTTTTAGAGATCTCCTTAATAATATAAGTTTCTTTAAAATCACAGTTGGACATCTCACCCGAGGTGTCCGGGCGTGATGGCCATGGCATTAGAGGTAAGATGGCCATAACTTAATTCTAGGCTTACAAATACCTTTTCATCCCATTTTTTACTTTTGAGTCTACTATACACCTAGTTGTCCTCCATACTAGGTACGGGCTAGGTACGCTCGACTGCGTGAGTTGGTGTGTTGGTGACAAATTCGCATAGAGATACTAGCTGTGCCCTATAGTTAATCTCTTACGCTCTTTATTAATAAAATAATAATCAATCTATTAATTGGTTTGCCTAACAAACATCGAAATTGGACAATTTCAGCCAATATTTTTTTTTAACTTATATATTTTTTTGGTAGGCAAAATAATTATGATACAACAGATAGTGAAGTCTCTCTGTTTTTTGCATAAGTATGAACCAGAAACCACAAGATATAGTCATGTCTAGTCTACTAATGTTGAAAAATCTATCTTAAATAGGTACCTACAGGTATTTGAAGCACACTCGATCGTACAAATCCAAACGAAGTCTTGCATAAATGACTTTTATTTTATCTTAATCCGACATGATTAAGAAATATCTACCAGTTTATGCATTACGCAATCAATCGATTTTGATTGCGATGGAATTGACGAGATTATTGGTATTTTAATTACATTATTATTTTTAGGTGTTAATATATTATCTTGCGTGACTAGTTATTAAAAATGCGCGCCGAGAATCGTAATTATTTCTTAAATATATTTATAAGACTTAATTGAACGGAATTTTATATAGGCATCATTATAATTTTACACGCAGATAGATAGTATAATAAAATATATTGCTAAATATACCAATACAAGTTGTACAAAATTACAAATTAATATGTTTAATTACAATAATGATAAGTATACTCACGATGAAGAGAGTTAGCAACTAAGTAGATTAACTATTTCTTTAGCATGTAGTTATTATTATGTTTCGAAATATGTAACTTCCAGACAAAACCATACCAATATTTGAATACGGATGTTTGAATGTATTAAAAACTATGTTAATAAACTTTATAACATCTCGCAACCTCAAACTTTATGAAGCTAAAAACAAGTTTCAAAAACAATCATAAAACGCTCTACCTTTCGCTCATAAATTGCTTTAGGTGTTTTTCTAATTAATTTATTAAAATCCGACATCAAGAATGATGTCGATTTAAATAACTAAGAATTTAAGAGAATATTAAGAATGCTACTACTGTTTAAATGCTAATGAAGGCTATTATTAATACAATTTAGTGTTCATTTAGTAGAATATAATATAAAAATAAATTGTTTATATTATAGATGTCTACGTGATGTGTGATGTGTAGCCGGTTTGGTACTCTTTGTTTTTCGTTTATCAGCTTTGAGGACTTAAGCCTTTAGCTGTAAGTTTAAGTTAGAACTGAGGATTTCGCTGTAGTCACGAACAGTGTTCGTTGAATAAGTTCACTATTCACATACACATGAAGATAAAGATTGAAGATATGGTTTGAAGAGATTGGTGATATAGTACCTAATGACCACGAGGCGGCCTTTGATTAATTTAAAATTATTTTTTAAAGCAGCGGTCAGGTCTTTATCAGGTCAGGCGCTCAGGTCAAATCTTTTTGGCGGGCCAGACAGTATTTACATGAGGTAATGGTAAGCCGCTTTCGGAAGTAGTCACTCTGAAATTTGACGGTCAAAAATAATATGTAGCAACGCGGACGAGCAATTAGGCTTAAGGAAGGTCCGCAGGTCACAAAGAGAGATTCTAAGACGGCTCGTGGGCCGCAAGGAAAACACCGTCGACCACCTGCGGCCAGCATGCTGATTGAAGCATACACACGTGGAACATTCAGAATATTAGTTACATCCATATTATAGGACCAGTTATGTAGGTACGTTGCAAAAGAAACAAAGACCTAATTCCAAATGAACAGATTAATTTACGAAATTAAACTTCAGTCTTTACTTTCGAAAAATTTAATTCTGAATTATTCGTCCGCCAGTATTATTAGTAGTTCCTACTTATTTCCAATATTTTTATATAATTTATAATACTCACTACAGACTTTAAACTGGATACTAAATCAAAGAAAAGTATTTTAAATAAGCTGTTAATTAAAATAATTAGCTCTTTTATATAGCGCAATCGCTTACACCCGTTCCATAAAAACCCTTTATAAGCTAATAAATAATTCTAAGTAAATTGAAGTCTAAAAAAATGTTTTTTACTTCAAGAATGTGATGTGCAATGAACAAACGTGAAATTAACGACAACTCGCCCATTGTGCCTCAGAAACTCCCGTCACCAACTATCTGAAGACAATTGCAAATAGCAAAAAAATTGCAGAAAATCGGTTCAAAATCGTTTCAAATTCGCGTCTCTTGTTTCTACACAATACCACCCCAATCGAACCTATATTAGATCGGAACCCTTTTTAAATACAATTGAATGATATTTATTGAGTTTTTTGACTATCGATTCAATTCATACGTCTGTAATTTCGAAATGCTCCAGATAGAGCCACAATGAAAGAAAAAAATAAGATTGCGCTAAGGGTGCGATGGGTAACTTGAGGTCATATCGACTCACACCCCTGTACTTCCTGTTTTAGAACTATAGGGTTGCCTGCAATACGTACAGAAGAATCTTAACTGAAATCTTGTGACTTTTGAGTAACAAATAATGTGTTAGAAAATTTACTAATTTATTTAAGTATATGTGTCAATGTCTCGGGTAATCATTACACATAATTAAATACAATTTTATTTATAGTAGGTTGCTATCAATCGCTATTACGTATTAAAATTTATTAAATTAACCAATATTCATGATTCAACTATATTTATATATGATGCTATTTACAATAAAGTTTTTATTTATTTTAATTTCTCAATAAGACAATATCTAAGAAAATTGCAAGTTGTAGCACCCCTAGCGACATGCGCGTACGCACAATACCATTCGCATCACAATCAGTGTGACAGGTCACGGGGCACGGAATGCTTAGTTCCGTGAGAACATCACTGATCCAGTGGCCAGCTGACGGCAAATGTTCCGGGTTCTCAAAAACATGTCATTACCTAAGTTAACGGTCGTTGCTAACAGGTTAAGGGCCAAGCAGATCCACTCTTTCAGGATAAATCTTGATTTAAAAAGTGGCGGCTCAGTATAGATCTTCTTGCACTTTACAATTACTTAGAAAGTGGATTAAATCTAGAAGACAAACAGTAGCTTGTAAGCCGCTAATTCCGAACTGCATTAAAATTTATTTTGACGATTCCTTTGGCGGAGTGTTCGCCGGTCCGACAGGAAAATTGTGGTTTTGTATGTCCATGACACCCAAAACATAAGAAAAACGCTTGTATGGGGATACGATTGTAGAAAGCTTTGTGCCTATATCCAATGGGTGAGTGATGTATCACTTAATGTAAAAAGAATTTTCTGTTTACCTTATAGAATTTGCTCTAAATATAACAGTCGATCGCAGATGCCTTAAATTCACATAGCGAATTTTTTATTAAATGTTGGAGTAGATCACGATGTTTACAGTTCACCTGATGCTAAGTGCACCCCGGATAAGACTAGAATCCTACCTGAAGTCGACCACAGATGCGTTGCTAGCTCTGAGGACTAAGTTGGAATGCCTCAAATAAGGTCGTCCTTATTTTCAAACCAGAGGACAACAGTGTTTAACACTGCCGTTATTAGGCAGAAATAGGTGCGGCAGTGATGCTTCCGGAGTCTACAAACTACAAAGGGTTCTATCACCTTCAAAAAATAAATGGTTTTAGTTAACTTCCACTTGAAATGAAATTCATTGAGAATGGCTACCGTAAACTCGGTTGAGTTGACTTCCCAGAAAAATGAATGAAACGTACGCCCGGACTTAATATTGTGTGATGATCGTAACGACAAACCAATACTTCTGCTTAGCCGTTTCCGTCCGCATAATCTGTGGGAACAATGACATTTCTTATGATCTTACAGAGTAACGTCACAAAACAGTGTTTCTCAAATCGTGTGTCTTTGTTTTTCCTTTTCAACATTAATTTACTTATTGACAGCAAAGTACGGATCGCTTCTCATAATAAGAAAGGCTTAGGACATATAGAAAGGTTTGTTAGATGGTACACACCCTACTACTGATCTTTAAACTCTTAATCCTGTAGCTTTCACCATGATGTCGAATTCAACTTTAAAACAACTGATTATTCATTACTACGTGCATATGTAGCTTCAGAATATTAGTGATTCTTGCCTGGGTTACTCCTGCGTAACGTGTCTCGCGTTTCTCCTAGTACACTGGTTAACGACTTAGCCTCGTCGTTACGACACACAGTTTGGGAACCCCGGCATTAGAAGGCATCTATTACACTGATCTGCTCATAGAAAACTGTGTCGTATTAATTAAAACTAAGCTTGATATTCAATTGGCACGATATAATTGGTAGTATAAGTACAAATTTCTTTATGTAGTTCGGTTTAGTTAGTAATCTCTAGCTTTGAGTTTTGACTGTAAGACCGACATTGTTTGTAAACTGTTTCTGCAAACAATAAGTAATTCATTGCTCACCTTATCACCTGTTGAGATACGATAATGGGGATTGTCTGCAAGTCTTGGACTATTTTCGAACAAGATGCAAAGCTAGGGTATTTCTCTTGTATTATTTAGGGCCACTTTTTCATTCATGCATGTGTCGGTCGTTCGTAGTTATTTCAGTTCAGTTAAATTATCCTTTCGTTTAAAGGTGGGAAATCTATTCATGGTTTGACTGTGGGAGCACTAGGCGTATAGAAATGTAGATAAAAAATATAATAAATGTTTTTTCTGACTCGTGTCTTACACTGGATGGAATAGACACATAAATACACTAGTTTAAGAAGATTTAGGTAAACATTTCTAAATATATTTAGCAATTTCTGCGAGTACCTACCGAACGACAGCATTGCTAGTTTCTGTGAGAACTTCCCAAGAATTTTATTGTGACCAAATCTCCTTAATTTCAATTGACAAGTTAAAGATATTCATTGTACCTACGTACTGTACAACTTCATTATATAGATAATCCTCTATAAATGCTAGTACCAGATAAATAGATAATGTTCTTATTAAAAGGATGTCCGTCGTGCATCAGCTGTTTCACCGACGCCGTGCAACTGCTAAGCGATTAAAGCATGTCTGACGAGATATTTAATGTAGATGATGAAAGCAACAACGAGTATGCAGTCAACCTGATAGAAAGTGGTCATAGTAACTCATAAGATTTGCTAGTGACTATTAATATGATAAGAGCCCAATCTGTCAACCGACGTGTTCCTGGTCCAGAAAAGTAAAATTGACATTTCTGCCTTATTACTTTTTAAACTAGAACGTAGGTGTTTTGTGCCGCTGTTACTACATAAAAATAGGTGGCTTATTAGCGCAGCAATTGTTTAACCAAAGGAATTAAATTAAATAATTGTTTACAAAATACTCGCTTCCCATGCAACTTATTTGCCAATTATAACAGAAGTACAAATAAAAATATCAGATATTTTTTATAAAAAATATCGCATATCGCTCATATAAGTTTGGTACGACATATTAGTAAATTACTAAATGTATTGCACAGTAGGAAAAGACTCCGACCCAACCGCAAACTGACAAAGGTAATCACAATCCTTATCTCGCAATGGGCGAATCTGCATTTCGGATCTGATTGTTATCACCGCTAATGCGACTTTAAACCAGTTTTTTTCAATATCCGGTTTGGGTTGCCCAGTAGCAGTAGCAGTTATTTTAAACCTTATGCTATGGTTATTCAGTTTAAAATCAGGTGAAAACGGAAAAAGGGATTTAAGTAAATGATACAATGTTTATTGTCAACTGAAAACCACTTAAACGGAAGAAAGTGTTATTCGTTATTTTAAAAGCGCTTCATAGTAAATCCACAAACAAAAAACCTTCATGTTGCACTTAACTTGCTATGAATACAAGCAATTATAACTGTAACTCCATTGTGATATGGGTTATTATTGCTCATGTGTATTGTGTGGTTTTTAACGATTCGCGTGTTTGCTTCATTATTTGTGGATTTGGCGAAGACTTCATTATCGGCAGATGGTTGTCCACTTCTATAGGATTCCTGGGAAAGTAACGGTAGACATCTAAGGGATTATGAAGATATAAAGATCTAGATAATGGGTTAATCTCAGCTGTGATGAAACGGCTCTCGTCTCAAGATTCATAGATGTGTCAGATGTACAAGCTTATTCAGCATTGAGGGCTTAAGTAGATGCACATGTCCCGTAAGGTACAAATAACAGCCGTGATGAATAAAGATTCTGGTCCCAAGACCGATACATCTTATTGTTTCTTCTATATGTTTCAATATAATGTAGTATAATGTATCTTGTAAACAACGGAAAATACATATGTAGTACTTTCTGAAGTCCTGCCCGAGGTCGGCCATAGATACGTTGTTACCTCTGCTAATGCTAACACATAAGGAGTTTAAATACAAAAGCGCTACAAGGACTGCGGTTGTGTTCTGTTGGAGATCCCGTAGTTCTCCACTAACCGCTGAAAAAGGCCACCGGGGGGGTTTTAATGGGTAAAAATCCCACATAACCTGATGTCGTTTCCAGGGCACCCAGTGCCTTTCGAAGGTTTCCCCCTCGTAAGCGGAAAAAAGAATAGGTAGGTTAGCTGGAGATTTTTTATGAATGCCGGAAAGATTAACTTTCGTATCGGCCACCATCGTAGCAATTTAACCATTTTTTCAATAGTTAAGCTACATACTTATAAAACTTGTTCTTTAGAAAACCCAATGCTAAGTACACAAACTCTGAACCACATATTATATTAAGGTAAAGGTTGACATTTCTATTGCTTGGACCCACTAAACCATTTAATTGGCGTCCCGCTACCGAACTGCGCAATTTTCAGGTTCCGTACAAAAACACTTACTTCTGGTGGATTTAACCAACAAAATGACTTGGTTTGATGTCATCGTTGCACCTAAACAAATAGTAAACTTCACAACTAAATAGTTAAAGTAACTTGAACTTTATGTTGAAGGTGCTCTGGTTATTTTTTCAATGTAGGTAATTGCCTAATTGTAAGAGCATAATAAGCATCATTGCTTTCAACTTTACATTTATTTGATTAGGGTTTGGTATATATGATAAGTTAATAGCGAAAATAGAGTATCTAATTAATTACCGTCGCGTCAATTACTCATAAGTATTGATGAGTAAAATTAAAAAAAAAACTTTAGAGAGTACGATACCTGTTTTCTAAAATCGTAGCCTCACACTAAGATTTACTGTGTGTGCTATGGATGTCAAGACAAGTAGAAAATAAACAACGTGACCGAGAATAGAAATTCAAATTCATCACATACATAAGTAGATTTTTTTTGTTGGAAGGCAAACATTATTTACCTCACGGGAAACTGATATGCGGCGAATTAAAAACAATAGGTATAGATAGAACATGAAAATATAACAATAAAAGCTACTAACAAGAAATTCCTGGAAAGTGGAGTAGGGGTGTAGTATGATTAGGTAGTACAAGTACCTATCTAGCGAATTACCTTTTACTTATTATATCGTTGCTAACTAGTTACGGGCGCTTATAACTTAGACCACACATCAACTTTGGCGACAGAATCCCGAATCCCCACAAACACGTTAAATGATCAACCGAGATTACCCTGTACGCTCTATCGACCACCAAAAGGTGTTTAATTTGGGGGGCAATTGTCGTATGAATAAAATTCTGGATTGACGCAAAAACTTCAGCTCATAAAGGTATATCGTGGATTGAATTGCGAAGCCGTTGTTTAGTGATCGAATTAGCGAAGCAGTCGTGTGTGGACTTGACTAGTGATGACAGACGCTTCTAAGATTGAGTGTGTTATCGATAGTCTGTATACCTAATAATACAGCAAGAAGTATCATTGTCAAAAAATCAAAACTCATGTTTCAAATGTTCTTGAACAAATCAACCCTATTTTACTGAATAACTCTTCACATTTTTTTGTTAAAGTATTTGTGTAGGTATTTCAAATTACTAACCATCAAATTTATATAACAATGGCATACATTTTTCAATAATCTAGGTGATTAACCTTTAGTTACTAAAAAAAATTTAACAATTTTTTTGAATTTTTCTTTCAAAACTTTTTTCCTTCCGCAAAAAATAACATCGCTTACAATAACCATTGAGTTCGAATCTTTATGTACCAGTAGGCTAGTTGACTAGGCCTTTTCCAATCGACACTTCAATCTCATGCATGTGACCCCCTCAACAAGCAAAACACGTGACGTCGCGTCCAATGCTCTCGATGCCATCACCAATGCACCGAACATCGACACTCGATACCGCGCCGCACCGCCTTGCTTGTGAGAACTGCAAACAAAATCTGCGACAATTGCGTCACTGTGTGTACTGTATGGAGGATTTATCACATGCGGTTACTCTTGAAAATTTGACAATGTCTATATAAAGGCGACAGAACCTGCAGAGACACCGCCTAACAATAGTGTTTTAAGGTGCTGTGTTCTGGTTTGCTCTATTCTCTTTCTTAAAACAGAGACAATGTTGTGGTCAGAAACCCGGCTTCTCGGAGAGTCCAAGGTTCAAACCCCAGACAGGCACCTCTGATTTTTCAGTTATTAGAAATTATTTATCACTTGCTTAAAGGTGCCTATTTAAAGGAAAACATCGTAAAGAAACCAGCACGTTTGAAAGTTCCTAAAAATATTCTCAAGGGTATGTGATGGTACCTATTGCCGTAAGAAGATACCCGTGCCCAGTAGTGGGATATATGACATAACGAATAACATTGATGACGAAATTAAATAGATGCATGACAGTTGAGAGAACAGTTTTAATTTTTTTTAAGTTTATGAGAAGAGTCTGTCTATCTTACCTTTTTTTCTACTATTACTTATTGTCTAAGACACACATGAATTTTGTTACTGCTGGATATAGGTACAAAATGAGTTACCTACCTACATATTTCCTACTTAAGTAAGTAGTTAAACCTGGACATAGGTACATAAGTAAAACCAAAAATATTTGTATGTTAAATTAGGGCAAGTTTAGAATAGTTACAAAAGATAGAAGAGCCACATTTCGCTGACCGAATCAACATGTTCGACCATTGACATCACTTGCAGTGTGCAACTTGTCGATACCATGCGTGCTATCGACACTATCTAAATGTGATAAACGTACACAACTGACAGAGATTATGCATTTTGTTCGTCATTTTTTTTTATATGATGGAGTAGCAAACGGACATGCAGTCCACTTGATGGTAAGTGGCAACTGCCGCCCATGGACATTTGTGATCCACCCCAGATAAGACCAGAATC
>DWRA01004543.1:0-10746 GCA_018250295.1 Spathilepia clonius
TTAAGCGCTGCTGTCTTCTGGTGTGAAGAGTGTGGTAAGGGAGATAAACTTAACGAGGCATTCCAACTTAGTCCTCAGGGGTAGCGATGCATCTGTGGTCGACTTCAGTTGGGATTCTGGTCTTTACTGGGGTGGATCACAAATATCCATGGGCGGCAGTTGCCACTTACGATCAGGTGGATTGCATGCTCGTTTACTACTCCATCGGATAAAAAAAACACCTCCCAAAAGGTATTGGTAATGCCGTTACAAACAGTCCATAAAGAACCTTTTTGCTATACATATATTTATTTATTCATGTTCCATTCCATTCATCACCAAATTTAGTTTCAAAACTGCACGTAGTTAGAAAGAATGAGTACTCTCTCATTATCTTTAGTACACGCATCTGTATTTTAATTTCAAACTAACATTCATTTTACTTTAAACTCTGCACGAGCGGAGTCAAGGATTGCCCTTTCACTTATTACATTCCTCTCATACACTTCTGGAGCGAGCGCTATTTTCCTGGAAAGAAAAGTAATGAATGGAAAAATATGTAGAAGTAAACTATTATTTAATTTAAAACATGTTTACAAATGAAGTTTGTTATAAAAATAGATGGGATGAAAACATATTTTTACATTGCAACACTCAAAACGTAACACTTACCATAATTATTTACGTTATCACGTTATAACAGCTCACGAGCATTAGGTCCATCTGATGGTAAGTGGCCACTGCTATCAAATGGACATTTGTAACCAACTCCATATAAAACAAGCCGATCACAGATAAGTTGCCACTCTTGGCTTCTAAGATGATCGCCTCATATGTAAGTTCGCTGGTATACAAACCCTTCGATAGAAATGCAAAAAGTGCTTTACGGTTGAAAACCGTTGATACCTCCTTGGTCAAACAATACTTGTTCTACTACCTTTCAAAATATTGGCTGCATATTACTAACTCTATAGTTAGAATCTCTTCTCATAAGGAGAGTAGTTAGGCCACATCCAAACTATACACATCTTTAAATTCTCAGTTTTCTTTATGTCTCATTTTCAGTTCTCAGTTTCGTGATATAACAATTCAAAAATATACATTTCTAATACTTAGATACATAATTTCGAAGTTGACTCTCAGGTTAACCTTATACACTCGCTTAGAAAGGCCAAAGTATAAGCTAATACTGCTTTAAAAAATACACTTGGCTAGAAATAAAGGTAGAACTATAGTAGCGTTAATTCAGAACTCTCAGCAAATGTTTACATATGACTTTCATGAAACAAAGAGGACTGTGCTATGAAAGAGCAGCGTTGCCTTGACACGTATATTTGTCTCATCGGTTCGAAGATAAAAAGGAAGCTTTGTTCCGTCTTATGTGTGCCACGACAACAAAACATGTGGGAACAATCGCGCGAACTAGTCAGACGTGCTACTTCTGATTCTAACACGAAATTCGGAAATGAAAACCACCTGAATAGAGAACAAGCCAACAATACAGTACCAGTAATAACACTTCGCGTGTTTTGCAGTAGCAAAATGGGTATGTAGTTCACCTGATTTGGTCAGCTATTTTTCTAATCGAAACCAGTTAGGAATAAATAAATGTTTAAGGACTATCTTTATTAATTTAACGGGCCAAACCCGTATTTCATCTGATTCTAAACGTTCGTCACCATTCATGGACTTCTCTAATCGGCTCAAAATAGAATCAGAGCCCTAACTGACGTTGGCTAGAGTGGCGTTTGCAATGTTTAATGACTAAGTCGGAACGCTTTGTCTAAATATTACTTATCGCAAACTTGGAATCAGAACATAGCGTTTGACAAAGTCATTAGGTAGAAGGCAGGAGATTGTTGTAGCAATCGATACTAAAGTAATTCTGTCTGACTTTTTCATTACTTTGCCAAAGCTAAACTACTGACCAATTCAGCGATGAGATTCATATCAAAAACCATGAGGAACTTCCATGAAAATCCCTATTATTAAATACAGTCAGAACTAAATAATTTGTTTTTGTCTAAATTATTACAAAATAAACTATTATTTAATAAACAGAGCTAAGATATCTGTTAGCTAGTAATAACATTTTGCCGCGAATTTCATCTAAGCGAAGCTAGCGGATATTGTTTTCGCACGAGTGATTCCAATATAAACGTCCGGGTTGTAGATCAAATTCATGTATTTTTTACTAAAGGAAATCTTAGTTTTATATACCTAAACTAAGAATTCTGTTCGAGACTTTATTAAGAAGCAGCGATAAACTCGATTAAAACGGCGCAGGCTGTGGGATTTACTTAGGACAGTTAAAAGAAAACTCATAAATATAATCACGAGAAATAATTGTAACTGATCTCAAAATGTAGAAATCGTTCGCAGTGGAACCATTTTATAGTTCAACTCCAGAAATACCTTTTTCTGCCTCATAACAGCAGTGTTTAAGCGCTATCATATTCTCGGGTAAAGGGTGTGATAAGTGAAACATATTTGTCTAAGGCGTTCTATCTGTATTCAGGGATATCTGGTGTAAAGCCCGTCAGTTTCTTCCATCAAAAACTGTCTAGATCACGGCCTAATCTTTGATAGATTATTACTGCTTTTTTCATTATCGAATCATGTAAATAATTTAATAATTATGCTAGCTCCTTGAAAGTCGAATACAATAACAGAAAGATCTACGGTAAACAAAACAATGACAGACGATTATCATCATTATTATCAAAATTCAGTATTCTTAAGAATAACTTTTATTATTTTTGAAATGGCATTTTTATCTTGAGAATATGAAAAATGGACAACAATGAGCTGACGTCCCGGTGAAAAGTAATTAATTCATACTGTCTCATAAATGAACGAGGCCCTACAGACAAACATCTGTGTTCTGAGCTGAAGCGAGTACAGTAGCGCTGTAAAATAATTACTTAGTCCCTTGTACCGTACATAGTATCCGTAACTGTATAAAACCTTATCCTTCTTCCTTTGTGCATAATCCTTGTAAACATCATCAAGAACGTGGCATAGCTACTTAAGTAATTAATGAGAAATGAGGATGTTTCTTGTAATGTAAATGTGATAAAATACAGAACTAGTACAACGACACGAAAGGCTAAAAACCATCTCTGTAACGCACATTATATTTTTGTAACAGATACATGAGAATATACGATTTGGTATAGAGTAGTGTTATTTTAGACCGAGAAATAAGCAAAATGTTCCAGATTAATCAAGTCATATTAAAAAAAATAAAAATATTCCAGTAACATTTTGTACGTATTGACGGAATTTAAAAAATATTGTACGCAGTGAATAAGCTTTTACTATGTTAGAAACCGTTTGATAACCACTTAAGCAATTCAATCGAACACTAGCATTGCGTTATCAAATCTAAGCTAATAGTAAATCTAATGCAATAAATGTTGTGGATATTTAATAAATCTATTTAACTATTAATGACTTCTTTACGAGACTAAAAAATTGCCGATAACATTATCTATTTTGAGGACTAACTTCTACTATTGAATAAGGCCACCAATTTATCCACAATTTTGGGTGATAAGTGTTCTTTATGGCTAGATTTGATCATCAATCAACAATTTTCTTCATCAATAATTGGGATTGAAAAAAATCTTAACAATTTTATTAGTGTTTCAAGCCATGTCACCGGCCTATTATATGTAACAACGTAGCAGCCTTAAGAATTCTGTCGCGTAACGAAATGTAACCACATACCAACTATATTGACTTCAGACTTCATGTTTGAGTATTCTATGATATCGATGGTGTTTATAAATGAAAACAGCAAGGGGTGCAGAGTGCGGGACGGCGGCAGTCGCGCGACGCCGGCCGGCGCGAACGACCGCTCACAGCGGCGCCAACAGTGACGAAAACTTTGTGTCGCCGGAAGATGATTGTGTGAAACGTGATTGTGAAGGTAATATGTTTGTATGTTTTGTGTTGTTGGTTAGGTTTTGATTATTTTAAATTTTTGGAATTGTAAATAGGAATTTATTTTATTACATTTATTATTATTAGTGGATATTACAAGTAAATTAAAAGCCTTAAAATATTTATTAAATAAAAGATATTTAGTAAATATAAATTAATTATGTATAAACATATTTAGTAAACAAAAAAGTTATAAATTTACGATTACTCATTTTTTTTTTCTTTATTAAAGGTGTTTAATTAATCTGGATATTTAACTATCTACTAATAATATCGAGGGACTGAAAATATTAAAGACATTAAAAATAATATAGTAAAGTTAAAAAAAAAATCAATTTTTATTTACACTGATTTTTAACTAACTTACAAAAAGAAATTAGTACTAAATTAGAATTTATATTGTTTTAACAAACCAAGATTCGACTTTTTTAATCCATTAAAAATATTCATAATTCTTCGAAAAATGTACACAATTTACATTCAGTAAATCTGAAAATTCGGAAGCATTAAAAAAGAGCTTTTCTAACATTTTGAAAAGTTAATTCACTGAAGAGCAAAAAATCGCGATTGGTTTTACCACCCTTATCCCTTCGAAAATTTGCTTCTTTGCACACTTCACTTTCATTATTTTTACAATTTCTTCCTTATGGAACACAAAGCTTTTTGGTGTTTTAAATAACTAAATTACTCAAGTGTAATAAATCACGATTCGCCAATAGGCACGATACGGATGACGAACGAGGAAGGATATTTTTATTTTATTACCCAAATTTTCATTTTTCTTTATCATTTAAACTCTACGAACTGCATTGGACTATTTTGGTATAGGGTATTTCTTTAGTGTCTCTAGTGTACTATAAATAATATTACGGTAGCAATATTTAAATTTTCTCGTAAAATGAATGAAAATAATCAGTTTTCATGTTACATGGTTGGACTAATATTTTATCAAAAGGGTACTAACATAAAAAGTAATGTACTAACAAACGACTAGGCATTCGCAAATTTTTTGTGGAGATTCTTATGGGGACAAAATGTGTTACCTACGAATTTTTACAAATACGATTAAATAGATCCGAAATATATGTCAACTGAAAGTCAATCAGAGATAGTGTTGATGGTGTGATGCTTAATTTCATTTTTATATATATCCTGTATATTATCTATTTTTTATTATATAACCTAGAATTGTTGGTTGTATAAGCTTATTTATTATTAAAAAAAATGTATATTATTTATTATTAAAAAACCTTACTCATATTCATACAACGTTTAACTGCGAAAGAAATATATTATAGTTAATTGCTTTAAAATCGAGAGCCTTAACATTAGCCTCTGTTTTAGATCAAATCTCCTTTAATTTGCCTTTAACCAACATCATGTTGTTTAAATGACAAAAACAGCTGCCTCAAAATATGTTATTGACTCAGTTATAAATTACATTATTTATTAAATTAATTACATTTTGATTAGGTTTGTAGTTACTATTTCTAAATATTTTGTGATCTAAAATATACGCTCTTTATTAATAAGTAAAAGACGCGCTATTTCGGATAGATACATTTTCTTAAGATTTTGGAAGTATAGTTACAAACATTTCACCTAGATTTATCTTTTGAACTACAGGCACTACTACCGAATCCTACACTATACTATAGGACTAATTCTGCACTTTCATACCTTACAGGATTTATATACGTGTACGATGCAACTCTAGATATTTAAATATAAGGTGCTAGTATCGTCAGAATCTGTAAAGTCCTCTACTGAAACTTCTATTTCTATGCAGTCACTCAACATTTTTATTAAACGTGATCCAAGATATCCAGGACAAGAACAGAAAGAGAAATAGTGTAACGTTTTAAGTAACATAAAAACTGTCATTACTTGCCATTTGCCTCAATAAGATTTTGAAAACTCAACTATTTTCGTAAATAAATTTTGAATAGACGCTTTCAATTTGTAGATACCATTCCTAAAGTAAAAATTATTTACTTACCCAATGTCTGAGTTGAACCGAAATCCGCGATATCGTACCCTAGTACGACCGTATTTGAATACAGTAGGTTCTTGCCCTAGAACAAAAATATACAGGTTATTGAGTGCTGCAGAATATTCGCTCGTAAAAGTTTTTACGTTGCGGAAGTGCGAGCTTTTCTCCACCTCGAATAAAGCTCTGTAATCAAGATCCACATTTAGGTGGGAGACATAAATAGTTCTGCTTTTGTTTTATACTGGTCTTTTTGTATGAGCGTCATGCTCGTTACAATAGAGGTGTGTTAAAGTCGAAACATTATGGGATAAATTATGGTTTTTAGAGAAAACACTAGTTTATTATGATAATTTGTTTTGCCATCGTCTAATAATACGAATAATCACACTACAATAGAAAATGAATACAATATTTACATAGAGTACAAAAAGAAATGCATTTATAGCAGGTTTTTTTTTACCGAAAAGAATTGGTATTAGGTAAATTTTAATGAAAAAAAATCGTTTATCAACGTTTCGCGTCCGCTGTAACAAAAAAATTCCGAGCAGTAGGCCTCTATCACTTCAGCTTGCAGGAGCGTAGTAGAGTGTATACCGATCCTCATCCAATTGTGATGCCCAGACGTGGGATTCAAATATAATTATGACGATAGTAACTTAAAAAAAGTTGATATACTTATGCTATTATTTTGTTAATTTACAATTATGGTTCTTTTCCCTTATGTTAACATAGCTTCTTATAAATCAGATAACATAAAGTCAATAAATCTTTGATGCGTCGAAATAACTGTTATAGATATTGCCCAGTACGTTTAAAACTAATAATAATGGTTTAACTCTAAAACTAACATTTTAAAAATCTGTTTCATATGTTATCCCATTAAAAAAAATGTTTCGCGATCATTATTTACTATAACCTGACGGTTGAAACGTCCCTGTTTTTGCAAAACAAAGAAGCGCGATTTAACTGACTAACCAAAAACAGGTTCTATTCAGTTTAAAATTGTCCAAAAATACTTTTTCTTCTTTCAGTTTGACAAATGGTAAAATTCTTGTAATTCAAACGGACCACAAAAACCTTTTAACGCTACTTATTGTTCAAAAAGATTAATGACATGTCGGAATATTTTCTCACACAATGTAAAACGAAATGTTATTTTCTCGACCTTTAGCTTGTACTTTTAATGATATGAACTAAGAATTTACCTATAACAGAAATAGCTTGACCTTCAGTAAAAATAAAAAAGAAAAGAGCTACCTTACCGTAGGACAAAAAGAACTTATACTTATAACTAAATAAAAAATAATACAAAAAATTCTTACGTAAACATGATTGTAATAACTGTTTTAATCTCTACGTATAAATCTTCAAATAATACCAGCTTCAAAGCGTAAGCCCAAAATAAATTAATTTCAGTGAGTGATAGCCAAATCTAGTCAAAAACCGGTACAAACTGGATTTAACCGAGTGCGAGCTGCGGCGTGCAAAGCTTTTGTACAGTACCTATAGGCCGATGTGTGCTCTCACACAAATGCAAACTAAAATTACAATAAAACTTATTTCTGCTTCATTTCATGTGTCTATTCTACTGAATACAATTTAAGTAGTGCGGGAGTTGACAGACTCCTGAAAGCAATAAAAATGTTTCCATGTTCATCCAATATTTAATGAAGTATTTGAATAAACGGCGCTTATAGACATAATGTACATTAACGCAAAATTAGAATTATTATACAAGATTTCTATATCACAACTTGCAGCGATTCATGATTTTTCCTATTTAAAACATTTGCAACGGCAAAAATAGCGGTGCAACTGAGTATGTAATTAAAAATAATTACGTTTCCACTTCTTAGTTGACCTTTCCGTGTCACGGGAAATATCGTTGTGTACCTAATCTACAATATATTTTATACGTCAAAGCTTGAGGTTCGTTGACTGTAGGTAAATAATGAAATAATTTTGTAAAATTAAAATATTAATTTAGATTGTAATATTTTAAACACGTGTTTAGAATCACACGTCAAGAGGCTTGATACGAACAAGAGTTCGAGTAATTAATAAAATTGTAGTAAATAATCACTTTAATAATTTGTCGCCTCGACTTTCGTAAATATTTTGTGCAATAATGACATTCTTGCGTTTATGACTACTTACAGTTGCTGTAACATTAGAGGCTCCCCTAAATGGTCAATAATATTGCGCAATATTGCAAATTGTCCAATATTATTGACCGTTTACGTTTGCTACCAGTGTTTAGCAATAATATCAATATTATCTTCTTAGTTAGAAGTAGTTGAACATATAGTGTATGTATTCGTTACATGATTTAATTTGGTCTTCAAAGGCCTAAATTCATTTATATAACTTTTTTGCACAGGCCACATAAATTCTAGCGTTTCCTTACTGTTTCATACTGTCATAAACAGACACATTTGATCGAATCGTCTGCAGATTCGAGGATTCCATGACAGTACAATACGTTCTTGTCTTCAAATGATGGATATGATACAAAATCGGGAGAGAAACGATTCATTTTGTTCAGCGGAGCAAGGAATTTCAATATTGGAAGGGTTTTAATTCTTTTCGCCTGGCATTTTCTTTATTTTATTACATATTTCATATTAAGGGGATATAATACCTAATAAATAGATATACTGAAAATAATTCTTAATATTCTTCTAAAAACATGTATTTTATGATATTAAAGCTTCCTCTAGAAACTTCTTTATATGATAACGAGACTGTCCATCCAGGATTCCACTGTCGGCTGACATAAGTGGATATTGTAGTTGCCCTAGCTGTAGTGTTCTGATTCAAAAATTAAATGATTTAATTAGTAAGTTTTACGCCCTAGTTAGTAACAGCTAGTAACGAACGACTGAAGGTTCGGTTTTGGTTTCTGCTAAGTGTGGGTCAAAAAAGTGGTTTCGGCTAGAATTCGGCCTAACCTTTCGGCTTAGACAAAATTTATGTTCGAGAACTGTCGTTTTATGTTCGGCCATGCTCGTATGTTTGAATGGCCGGCATGTTGTGTACACTTCTTTATATTCATTACGCGAACGAGACGCTTGTGATAAGTCGTACTGTTGATTATATTTTTTTACATATCAAACATTAAGTTTATTATTTCGTTTCATATATTAAGAGTATACAAAATTTGTTTTTTGTTGCTTTGCTTCTATAAAATAAAATACCATATGAATTTTTTGTTTACTATGTATGCCATCTTATCGTCTTTGTACCTATGTATAATATAATCGTTAAAAACCGACCTGTATAATGCGTAAATCACTTCCGCATCAAAGAGTATTTCACAAATGAGTACGATAAATATGCCTTCAGTAAACCTGAACATGAACGTGATGATGTCTGAAATACATGTGAAGTTACATAAACTTTGCCACAAGATAATGAACGCTCGTTAGAATAACGCTATCATGCAGAAACTTGGATGAAAGTGTATGGTGACACCTTGATATGTAAATTTTTATAATTTTAACATCATCCTACAAATTTACAAACTTTAGTCGCAAGATCTTTGAGATTAACCGTCCTAGATTTTATTTACCCTATTAATGCCCCGTTTAAGGGGTTAACACTTTGGTAATGATAATTAGTAGATGTGGTGAATATATATTTTAACTGCTATGTGGAAGGGAACATGATTTATGTCGCGCATCTAGGCTGCGTACGTAGTCAGTTAGAGAGGTACATACGATACAGAGTAGCGTAATTATATATTTTTTTATATGATAGAAGTAGCAAATATGCATGCAGTCCACCTGGACAACTTTAATTCACCCCAAATAAGATTAGAATCCTCCCTGTGGTCGACCACAGATGAGTTGCTACTCTTGAGGACTTAGTTGGAACGCCTCTGTTAAGTATGTCTACCTTACCACACCTTTGAAACCAGACTACAGCAGCTCTTAACACTGTTCTTATTAGCTATTGCTGCTGTACGATACAACTTATAAATTACAACGACAATTATAAACTTTAAACGAATAATCTTCGGGCATTTATAAAAATGCTTATGTAAGTAAAAATTATTCACTCTCATAAACCATTCCCATTTAGCATTTTTTTAAACTTCTATACAGTTCTAATATACCTCATTTTTATTTATTCCAATTAAAATAATAACATCCAATTTGCTTTTAACAAACCGTCCCTTTATTTCATTCCATTTCATTTTGCAAACATCTTTGACGATGTTCCATTTGCCTCATTTGAATTTCATCAACATATTAATTTGGTACAAAGGTCTTACACTACATAATACTTATGTAATCCTGTGCTTAACGTACTACATCACAATGGCATTATGATTCCTAGTGTTTAGTTGTAATATAGTTGGAAATAGTTGAACACTTAAGTAAACGATCGTACATAGCGCGCCTCTCGAGCTATGTGTGAGATTAATTTCATGTTATTTAATAAACGTCTACAGTACTACCCAAAACTTGTATTAAATTGAAACTGTTAGGGATAGGGTCGGTTATACAAATCCAGTTAATGACCGGGCCCATCGCATTAGTGGGGCGATTCATCACAATACACCAACCGAATGACTCGGCAGAAGTTGTACCGCAAAAATGAACGTCTATATTGGTATAACAGCTACACGATAAGCTTCGGATTAATCGTTTTATTTCCGCAATAGGTATCAAGTCTATATAAAGGTATACATGACTACTTGCCTTCCATTTTTTTCGGAAATTAAAGCAATTGACTATTATGTATTCAACCTGATAATAAATGAAGATTGAAAGGTCGTAGAGCCATTTTGGTTTGCTGGGGGGGGTCCCACCGCCACACCT